>CAWUFW010017337.1:0-266873 GCA_963921515.1 Calotriton arnoldi | reverse complement strand
GCCACTGGATGCAAGATAGCCTGGCTGATGATGGCTGTAAGCCAGAAACCGGTCCCAGGATGCTTGTTTCCGGTCCAGGGAAGACATGGCTTGGCAGTTCGGGCTGGACTGTTCCCATGAGGCACATGGTCAGACTGATTTGCATATGGCCATGTCTGAACTGGGGTGGCGGAGTGAGCTAAAGAATGATGATGGATTAGGCCCAGATCAGTTGACTGGGGGTGAGTGCTTGCAATGTTCAACACTCCGTCCATCATCCCCTTTGGTTTTGCTATGTTCGCCCTAAGTTGGCAGGGTATGCCCAGACGTGGGTCCCTTGCTCACTTTGCCACTGGATGCAAGATAGCCTGGCTGATGATGGCTGTAAGCCAGAAACCGGTCCCAGGATGCTTGTTTCCGGTCCAGGGAAGACATGGCTTGGCAGTTCGGGCTGGACTGTTCCCATGAGGCACATGGTCAGACTGATTTGCATATGGCCATGTCTGAACTGGGGTGGCGGAGTGAGCTAAAGAATGATGATGGATTAGGCCCAGATCAGTTGACTGGGGGTGAGTGCTTGCAATGTTCAACACTCCGTCCATCATCCCCTTTGGTTTTGCTATGTTCGCCCTAAGTTGGCAGGGTATGCCCAGACGTGGGTCCCTTGCTCACTTTGCCACTGGATGCAAGATAGCCTGGCTGATGATGGCTGTAAGCCAGAAACCGGTCCCAGGATGCTTGTTTCCGGTCCAGGGAAGACATGGCTTGGCAGTTCGGGCTGGACTGTTCCCATGAGGCACATGGTCAGACTGATTTGCATATGGCCATGTCTGAACTGGGGTGGCGGAGTGAGCTAAAGAATGATGATGGATTAGGCCCAGATCAGTTGACTGGGGGTGAGTGCTTGCAATGTTCAACACTCCGTCCATCATCCCCTTTGGTTTTGCTATGTTCGCCCTAAGTTGGCAGGGTATGCCCAGACGTGGGTCCCTTGCTCACTTTGCCACTGGATGCAAGATAGCCTGGCTGATGATGGCTGTAAGCCAGAAACCGGTCCCAGGATGCTTGTTTCCGGTCCAGGGAAGACATGGCTTGGCAGTTCGGGCTGGACTGTTCCCATGAGGCACATGGTCAGACTGATTTGCATATGGCCATGTCTGAACTGGGGTGGCGGAGTGAGCTAAAGAATGATGATGGATTAGGCCCAGATCAGTTGACTGGGGGTGAGTGCTTGCAATGTTCAACACTCCGTCCATCATCCCCTTTGGTTTTGCTATGTTCGCCCTAAGTTGGCAGGGTATGCCCAGACGTGGGTCCCTTGCTCACTTTGCCACTGGATGCAAGATAGCCTGGCTGATGATGGCTGTAAGCCAGAAACCGGTCCCAGGATGCTTGTTTCCGGTCCAGGGAAGACATGGCTTGGCAGTTCGGGCTGGACTGTTCCCATGAGGCACATGGTCAGACTGATTTGCATATGGCCATGTCTGAACTGGGGTGGCGGAGTGAGCTAAAGAATGATGATGGATTAGGCCCAGATCAGTTGACTGGGGGTGAGTGCTTGCAATGTTCAACACTCCGTCCATCATCCCCTTTGGTTTTGCTATGTTCGCCCTAAGTTGGCAGGGTATGCCCAGACGTGGGTCCCTTGCTCACTTTGCCACTGGATGCAAGATAGCCTGGCTGATGATGGCTGTAAGCCAGAAACCGGTCCCAGGATGCTTGTTTCCGGTCCAGGGAAGACATGGCTTGGCAGTTCGGGCTGGACTGTTCCCATGAGGCACATGGTCAGACTGATTTGCATATGGCCATGTCTGAACTGGGGTGGCGGAGTGAGCTAAAGAATGATGATGGATTAGGCCCAGATCAGTTGACTGGGGGTGAGTGCTTGCAATGTTCAACACTCCGTCCATCATCCCCTTTGGTTTTGCTATGTTCGCCCTAAGTTGGCAGGGTATGCCCAGACGTGGGTCCCTTGCTCACTTTGCCACTGGATGCAAGATAGCCTGGCTGATGATGGCTGTAAGCCAGAAACCGGTCCCAGGATGCTTGTTTCCGGTCCAGGGAAGACATGGCTTGGCAGTTCGGGCTGGACTGTTCCCATGAGGCACATGGTCAGACTGATTTGCATATGGCCATGTCTGAACTGGGGTGGCGGAGTGAGCTAAAGAATGATGATGGATTAGGCCCAGATCAGTTGACTGGGGGTGAGTGCTTGCAATGTTCAACACTCCGTCCATCATCCCCTTTGGTTTTGCTATGTTCGCCCTAAGTTGGCAGGGTATGCCCAGACGTGGGTCCCTTGCTCACTTTGCCACTGGATGCAAGATAGCCTGGCTGATGATGGCTGTAAGCCAGAAACCGGTCCCAGGATGCTTGTTTCCGGTCCAGGGAAGACATGGCTTGGCAGTTCGGGCTGGACTGTTCCCATGAGGCACATGGTCAGACTGATTTGCATATGGCCATGTCTGAACTGGGGTGGCGGAGTGAGCTAAAGAATGATGATGGATTAGGCCCAGATCAGTTGACTGGGGGTGAGTGCTTGCAATGTTCAACACTCCGTCCATCATCCCCTTTGGTTTTGCTATGTTCGCCCTAAGTTGGCAGGGTATGCCCAGACGTGGGTCCCTTGCTCACTTTGCCACTGGATGCAAGATAGCCTGGCTGATGATGGCTGTAAGCCAGAAACCGGTCCCAGGATGCTTGTTTCCGGTCCAGGGAAGACATGGCTTGGCAGTTCGGGCTGGACTGTTCCCATGAGGCACATGGTCAGACTGATTTGCATATGGCCATGTCTGAACTGGGGTGGCGGAGTGAGCTAAAGAATGATGATGGATTAGGCCCAGATCAGTTGACTGGGGGTGAGTGCTTGCAATGTTCAACACTCCGTCCATCATCCCCTTTGGTTTTGCTATGTTCGCCCTAAGTTGGCAGGGTATGCCCAGACGTGGGTCCCTTGCTCACTTTGCCACTGGATGCAAGATAGCCTGGCTGATGATGGCTGTAAGCCAGAAACCGGTCCCAGGATGCTTGTTTCCGGTCCAGGGAAGACATGGCTTGGCAGTTCGGGCTGGACTGTTCCCATGAGGCACATGGTCAGACTGATTTGCATATGGCCATGTCTGAACTGGGGTGGCGGAGTGAGCTAAAGAATGATGATGGATTAGGCCCAGATCAGTTGACTGGGGGTGAGTGCTTGCAATGTTCAACACTCCGTCCATCATCCCCTTTGGTTTTGCTATGTTCGCCCTAAGTTGGCAGGGTATGCCCAGACGTGGGTCCCTTGCTCACTTTGCCACTGGATGCAAGATAGCCTGGCTGATGATGGCTGTAAGCCAGAAACCGGTCCCAGGATGCTTGTTTCCGGTCCAGGGAAGACATGGCTTGGCAGTTCGGGCTGGACTGTTCCCATGAGGCACATGGTCAGACTGATTTGCATATGGCCATGTCTGAACTGGGGTGGCGGAGTGAGCTAAAGAATGATGATGGATTAGGCCCAGATCAGTTGACTGGGGGTGAGTGCTTGCAATGTTCAACACTCCGTCCATCATCCCCTTTGGTTTTGCTATGTTCGCCCTAAGTTGGCAGGGTATGCCCAGACGTGGGTCCCTTGCTCACTTTGCCACTGGATGCAAGATAGCCTGGCTGATGATGGCTGTAAGCCAGAAACCGGTCCCAGGATGCTTGTTTCCGGTCCAGGGAAGACATGGCTTGGCAGTTCGGGCTGGACTGTTCCCATGAGGCACATGGTCAGACTGATTTGCATATGGCCATGTCTGAACTGGGGTGGCGGAGTGAGCTAAAGAATGATGATGGATTAGGCCCAGATCAGTTGACTGGGGGTGAGTGCTTGCAATGTTCAACACTCCGTCCATCATCCCCTTTGGTTTTGCTATGTTCGCCCTAAGTTGGCAGGGTATGCCCAGACGTGGGTCCCTTGCTCACTTTGCCACTGGATGCAAGATAGCCTGGCTGATGATGGCTGTAAGCCAGAAACCGGTCCCAGGATGCTTGTTTCCGGTCCAGGGAAGACATGGCTTGGCAGTTCGGGCTGGACTGTTCCCATGAGGCACATGGTCAGACTGATTTGCATATGGCCATGTCTGAACTGGGGTGGCGGAGTGAGCTAAAGAATGATGATGGATTAGGCCCAGATCAGTTGACTGGGGGTGAGTGCTTGCAATGTTCAACACTCCGTCCATCATCCCCTTTGGTTTTGCTATGTTCGCCCTAAGTTGGCAGGGTATGCCCAGACGTGGGTCCCTTGCTCACTTTGCCACTGGATGCAAGATAGCCTGGCTGATGATGGCTGTAAGCCAGAAACCGGTCCCAGGATGCTTGTTTCCGGTCCAGGGAAGACATGGCTTGGCAGTTCGGGCTGGACTGTTCCCATGAGGCACATGGTCAGACTGATTTGCATATGGCCATGTCTGAACTGGGGTGGCGGAGTGAGCTAAAGAATGATGATGGATTAGGCCCAGATCAGTTGACTGGGGGTGAGTGCTTGCAATGTTCAACACTCCGTCCATCATCCCCTTTGGTTTTGCTATGTTCGCCCTAAGTTGGCAGGGTATGCCCAGACGTGGGTCCCTTGCTCACTTTGCCACTGGATGCAAGATAGCCTGGCTGATGATGGCTGTAAGCCAGAAACCGGTCCCAGGATGCTTGTTTCCGGTCCAGGGAAGACATGGCTTGGCAGTTCGGGCTGGACTGTTCCCATGAGGCACATGGTCAGACTGATTTGCATATGGCCATGTCTGAACTGGGGTGGCGGAGTGAGCTAAAGAATGATGATGGATTAGGCCCAGATCAGTTGACTGGGGGTGAGTGCTTGCAATGTTCAACACTCCGTCCATCATCCCCTTTGGTTTTGCTATGTTCGCCCTAAGTTGGCAGGGTATGCCCAGACGTGGGTCCCTTGCTCACTTTGCCACTGGATGCAAGATAGCCTGGCTGATGATGGCTGTAAGCCAGAAACCGGTCCCAGGATGCTTGTTTCCGGTCCAGGGAAGACATGGCTTGGCAGTTCGGGCTGGACTGTTCCCATGAGGCACATGGTCAGACTGATTTGCATATGGCCATGTCTGAACTGGGGTGGCGGAGTGAGCTAAAGAATGATGATGGATTAGGCCCAGATCAGTTGACTGGGGGTGAGTGCTTGCAATGTTCAACACTCCGTCCATCATCCCCTTTGGTTTTGCTATGTTCGCCCTAAGTTGGCAGGGTATGCCCAGACGTGGGTCCCTTGCTCACTTTGCCACTGGATGCAAGATAGCCTGGCTGATGATGGCTGTAAGCCAGAAACCGGTCCCAGGATGCTTGTTTCCGGTCCAGGGAAGACATGGCTTGGCAGTTCGGGCTGGACTGTTCCCATGAGGCACATGGTCAGACTGATTTGCATATGGCCATGTCTGAACTGGGGTGGCGGAGTGAGCTAAAGAATGATGATGGATTAGGCCCAGATCAGTTGACTGGGGGTGAGTGCTTGCAATGTTCAACACTCCGTCCATCATCCCCTTTGGTTTTGCTATGTTCGCCCTAAGTTGGCAGGGTATGCCCAGACGTGGGTCCCTTGCTCACTTTGCCACTGGATGCAAGATAGCCTGGCTGATGATGGCTGTAAGCCAGAAACCGGTCCCAGGATGCTTGTTTCCGGTCCAGGGAAGACATGGCTTGGCAGTTCGGGCTGGACTGTTCCCATGAGGCACATGGTCAGACTGATTTGCATATGGCCATGTCTGAACTGGGGTGGCGGAGTGAGCTAAAGAATGATGATGGATTAGGCCCAGATCAGTTGACTGGGGGTGAGTGCTTGCAATGTTCAACACTCCGTCCATCATCCCCTTTGGTTTTGCTATGTTCGCCCTAAGTTGGCAGGGTATGCCCAGACGTGGGTCCCTTGCTCACTTTGCCACTGGATGCAAGATAGCCTGGCTGATGATGGCTGTAAGCCAGAAACCGGTCCCAGGATGCTTGTTTCCGGTCCAGGGAAGACATGGCTTGGCAGTTCGGGCTGGACTGTTCCCATGAGGCACATGGTCAGACTGATTTGCATATGGCCATGTCTGAACTGGGGTGGCGGAGTGAGCTAAAGAATGATGATGGATTAGGCCCAGATCAGTTGACTGGGGGTGAGTGCTTGCAATGTTCAACACTCCGTCCATCATCCCCTTTGGTTTTGCTATGTTCGCCCTAAGTTGGCAGGGTATGCCCAGACGTGGGTCCCTTGCTCACTTTGCCACTGGATGCAAGATAGCCTGGCTGATGATGGCTGTAAGCCAGAAACCGGTCCCAGGATGCTTGTTTCCGGTCCAGGGAAGACATGGCTTGGCAGTTCGGGCTGGACTGTTCCCATGAGGCACATGGTCAGACTGATTTGCATATGGCCATGTCTGAACTGGGGTGGCGGAGTGAGCTAAAGAATGATGATGGATTAGGCCCAGATCAGTTGACTGGGGGTGAGTGCTTGCAATGTTCAACACTCCGTCCATCATCCCCTTTGGTTTTGCTATGTTCGCCCTAAGTTGGCAGGGTATGCCCAGACGTGGGTCCCTTGCTCACTTTGCCACTGGATGCAAGATAGCCTGGCTGATGATGGCTGTAAGCCAGAAACCGGTCCCAGGATGCTTGTTTCCGGTCCAGGGAAGACATGGCTTGGCAGTTCGGGCTGGACTGTTCCCATGAGGCACATGGTCAGACTGATTTGCATATGGCCATGTCTGAACTGGGGTGGCGGAGTGAGCTAAAGAATGATGATGGATTAGGCCCAGATCAGTTGACTGGGGGTGAGTGCTTGCAATGTTCAACACTCCGTCCATCATCCCCTTTGGTTTTGCTATGTTCGCCCTAAGTTGGCAGGGTATGCCCAGACGTGGGTCCCTTGCTCACTTTGCCACTGGATGCAAGATAGCCTGGCTGATGATGGCTGTAAGCCAGAAACCGGTCCCAGGATGCTTGTTTCCGGTCCAGGGAAGACATGGCTTGGCAGTTCGGGCTGGACTGTTCCCATGAGGCACATGGTCAGACTGATTTGCATATGGCCATGTCTGAACTGGGGTGGCGGAGTGAGCTAAAGAATGATGATGGATTAGGCCCAGATCAGTTGACTGGGGGTGAGTGCTTGCAATGTTCAACACTCCGTCCATCATCCCCTTTGGTTTTGCTATGTTCGCCCTAAGTTGGCAGGGTATGCCCAGACGTGGGTCCCTTGCTCACTTTGCCACTGGATGCAAGATAGCCTGGCTGATGATGGCTGTAAGCCAGAAACCGGTCCCAGGATGCTTGTTTCCGGTCCAGGGAAGACATGGCTTGGCAGTTCGGGCTGGACTGTTCCCATGAGGCACATGGTCAGACTGATTTGCATATGGCCATGTCTGAACTGGGGTGGCGGAGTGAGCTAAAGAATGATGATGGATTAGGCCCAGATCAGTTGACTGGGGGTGAGTGCTTGCAATGTTCAACACTCCGTCCATCATCCCCTTTGGTTTTGCTATGTTCGCCCTAAGTTGGCAGGGTATGCCCAGACGTGGGTCCCTTGCTCACTTTGCCACTGGATGCAAGATAGCCTGGCTGATGATGGCTGTAAGCCAGAAACCGGTCCCAGGATGCTTGTTTCCGGTCCAGGGAAGACATGGCTTGGCAGTTCGGGCTGGACTGTTCCCATGAGGCACATGGTCAGACTGATTTGCATATGGCCATGTCTGAACTGGGGTGGCGGAGTGAGCTAAAGAATGATGATGGATTAGGCCCAGATCAGTTGACTGGGGGTGAGTGCTTGCAATGTTCAACACTCCGTCCATCATCCCCTTTGGTTTTGCTATGTTCGCCCTAAGTTGGCAGGGTATGCCCAGACGTGGGTCCCTTGCTCACTTTGCCACTGGATGCAAGATAGCCTGGCTGATGATGGCTGTAAGCCAGAAACCGGTCCCAGGATGCTTGTTTCCGGTCCAGGGAAGACATGGCTTGGCAGTTCGGGCTGGACTGTTCCCATGAGGCACATGGTCAGACTGATTTGCATATGGCCATGTCTGAACTGGGGTGGCGGAGTGAGCTAAAGAATGATGATGGATTAGGCCCAGATCAGTTGACTGGGGGTGAGTGCTTGCAATGTTCAACACTCCGTCCATCATCCCCTTTGGTTTTGCTATGTTCGCCCTAAGTTGGCAGGGTATGCCCAGACGTGGGTCCCTTGCTCACTTTGCCACTGGATGCAAGATAGCCTGGCTGATGATGGCTGTAAGCCAGAAACCGGTCCCAGGATGCTTGTTTCCGGTCCAGGGAAGACATGGCTTGGCAGTTCGGGCTGGACTGTTCCCATGAGGCACATGGTCAGACTGATTTGCATATGGCCATGTCTGAACTGGGGTGGCGGAGTGAGCTAAAGAATGATGATGGATTAGGCCCAGATCAGTTGACTGGGGGTGAGTGCTTGCAATGTTCAACACTCCGTCCATCATCCCCTTTGGTTTTGCTATGTTCGCCCTAAGTTGGCAGGGTATGCCCAGACGTGGGTCCCTTGCTCACTTTGCCACTGGATGCAAGATAGCCTGGCTGATGATGGCTGTAAGCCAGAAACCGGTCCCAGGATGCTTGTTTCCGGTCCAGGGAAGACATGGCTTGGCAGTTCGGGCTGGACTGTTCCCATGAGGCACATGGTCAGACTGATTTGCATATGGCCATGTCTGAACTGGGGTGGCGGAGTGAGCTAAAGAATGATGATGGATTAGGCCCAGATCAGTTGACTGGGGGTGAGTGCTTGCAATGTTCAACACTCCGTCCATCATCCCCTTTGGTTTTGCTATGTTCGCCCTAAGTTGGCAGGGTATGCCCAGACGTGGGTCCCTTGCTCACTTTGCCACTGGATGCAAGATAGCCTGGCTGATGATGGCTGTAAGCCAGAAACCGGTCCCAGGATGCTTGTTTCCGGTCCAGGGAAGACATGGCTTGGCAGTTCGGGCTGGACTGTTCCCATGAGGCACATGGTCAGACTGATTTGCATATGGCCATGTCTGAACTGGGGTGGCGGAGTGAGCTAAAGAATGATGATGGATTAGGCCCAGATCAGTTGACTGGGGGTGAGTGCTTGCAATGTTCAACACTCCGTCCATCATCCCCTTTGGTTTTGCTATGTTCGCCCTAAGTTGGCAGGGTATGCCCAGACGTGGGTCCCTTGCTCACTTTGCCACTGGATGCAAGATAGCCTGGCTGATGATGGCTGTAAGCCAGAAACCGGTCCCAGGATGCTTGTTTCCGGTCCAGGGAAGACATGGCTTGGCAGTTCGGGCTGGACTGTTCCCATGAGGCACATGGTCAGACTGATTTGCATATGGCCATGTCTGAACTGGGGTGGCGGAGTGAGCTAAAGAATGATGATGGATTAGGCCCAGATCAGTTGACTGGGGGTGAGTGCTTGCAATGTTCAACACTCCGTCCATCATCCCCTTTGGTTTTGCTATGTTCGCCCTAAGTTGGCAGGGTATGCCCAGACGTGGGTCCCTTGCTCACTTTGCCACTGGATGCAAGATAGCCTGGCTGATGATGGCTGTAAGCCAGAAACCGGTCCCAGGATGCTTGTTTCCGGTCCAGGGAAGACATGGCTTGGCAGTTCGGGCTGGACTGTTCCCATGAGGCACATGGTCAGACTGATTTGCATATGGCCATGTCTGAACTGGGGTGGCGGAGTGAGCTAAAGAATGATGATGGATTAGGCCCAGATCAGTTGACTGGGGGTGAGTGCTTGCAATGTTCAACACTCCGTCCATCATCCCCTTTGGTTTTGCTATGTTCGCCCTAAGTTGGCAGGGTATGCCCAGACGTGGGTCCCTTGCTCACTTTGCCACTGGATGCAAGATAGCCTGGCTGATGATGGCTGTAAGCCAGAAACCGGTCCCAGGATGCTTGTTTCCGGTCCAGGGAAGACATGGCTTGGCAGTTCGGGCTGGACTGTTCCCATGAGGCACATGGTCAGACTGATTTGCATATGGCCATGTCTGAACTGGGGTGGCGGAGTGAGCTAAAGAATGATGATGGATTAGGCCCAGATCAGTTGACTGGGGGTGAGTGCTTGCAATGTTCAACACTCCGTCCATCATCCCCTTTGGTTTTGCTATGTTCGCCCTAAGTTGGCAGGGTATGCCCAGACGTGGGTCCCTTGCTCACTTTGCCACTGGATGCAAGATAGCCTGGCTGATGATGGCTGTAAGCCAGAAACCGGTCCCAGGATGCTTGTTTCCGGTCCA
Source organism: Calotriton arnoldi (assembly GCA_963921515.1). NCBI lineage: Eukaryota > Metazoa > Chordata > Amphibia > Caudata > Salamandridae > Calotriton > Calotriton arnoldi. The sequence continues at coordinate 256,659 of CAWUFW010017337.1, read as the reverse complement.
GGGAAGACATGGCTTGGCAGTTCGGGCTGGACTGTTCCCATGAGGCACATGGTCAGACTGATTTGCATATGGCCATGTCTGAACTGGGGTGGCGGAGTGAGCTAAAGAATGATGATGGATTAGGCCCAGATCAGTTGACTGGGGGTGAGTGCTTGCAATGTTCAACACTCCGTCCATCATCCCCTTTGGTTTTGCTATGTTCGCCCTAAGTTGGCAGGGTATGCCCAGACGTGGGTCCCTTGCTCACTTTGCCACTGGATGCAAGATAGCCTGGCTGATGATGGCTGTAAGCCAGAAACCGGTCCCAGGATGCTTGTTTCCGGTCCAGGGAAGACATGGCTTGGCAGTTCGGGCTGGACTGTTCCCATGAGGCACATGGTCAGACTGATTTGCATATGGCCATGTCTGAACTGGGGTGGCGGAGTGAGCTAAAGAATGATGATGGATTAGGCCCAGATCAGTTGACTGGGGGTGAGTGCTTGCAATGTTCAACACTCCGTCCATCATCCCCTTTGGTTTTGCTATGTTCGCCCTAAGTTGGCAGGGTATGCCCAGACGTGGGTCCCTTGCTCACTTTGCCACTGGATGCAAGATAGCCTGGCTGATGATGGCTGTAAGCCAGAAACCGGTCCCAGGATGCTTGTTTCCGGTCCAGGGAAGACATGGCTTGGCAGTTCGGGCTGGACTGTTCCCATGAGGCACATGGTCAGACTGATTTGCATATGGCCATGTCTGAACTGGGGTGGCGGAGTGAGCTAAAGAATGATGATGGATTAGGCCCAGATCAGTTGACTGGGGGTGAGTGCTTGCAATGTTCAACACTCCGTCCATCATCCCCTTTGGTTTTGCTATGTTCGCCCTAAGTTGGCAGGGTATGCCCAGACGTGGGTCCCTTGCTCACTTTGCCACTGGATGCAAGATAGCCTGGCTGATGATGGCTGTAAGCCAGAAACCGGTCCCAGGATGCTTGTTTCCGGTCCAGGGAAGACATGGCTTGGCAGTTCGGGCTGGACTGTTCCCATGAGGCACATGGTCAGACTGATTTGCATATGGCCATGTCTGAACTGGGGTGGCGGAGTGAGCTAAAGAATGATGATGGATTAGGCCCAGATCAGTTGACTGGGGGTGAGTGCTTGCAATGTTCAACACTCCGTCCATCATCCCCTTTGGTTTTGCTATGTTCGCCCTAAGTTGGCAGGGTATGCCCAGACGTGGGTCCCTTGCTCACTTTGCCACTGGATGCAAGATAGCCTGGCTGATGATGGCTGTAAGCCAGAAACCGGTCCCAGGATGCTTGTTTCCGGTCCAGGGAAGACATGGCTTGGCAGTTCGGGCTGGACTGTTCCCATGAGGCACATGGTCAGACTGATTTGCATATGGCCATGTCTGAACTGGGGTGGCGGAGTGAGCTAAAGAATGATGATGGATTAGGCCCAGATCAGTTGACTGGGGGTGAGTGCTTGCAATGTTCAACACTCCGTCCATCATCCCCTTTGGTTTTGCTATGTTCGCCCTAAGTTGGCAGGGTATGCCCAGACGTGGGTCCCTTGCTCACTTTGCCACTGGATGCAAGATAGCCTGGCTGATGATGGCTGTAAGCCAGAAACCGGTCCCAGGATGCTTGTTTCCGGTCCAGGGAAGACATGGCTTGGCAGTTCGGGCTGGACTGTTCCCATGAGGCACATGGTCAGACTGATTTGCATATGGCCATGTCTGAACTGGGGTGGCGGAGTGAGCTAAAGAATGATGATGGATTAGGCCCAGATCAGTTGACTGGGGGTGAGTGCTTGCAATGTTCAACACTCCGTCCATCATCCCCTTTGGTTTTGCTATGTTCGCCCTAAGTTGGCAGGGTATGCCCAGACGTGGGTCCCTTGCTCACTTTGCCACTGGATGCAAGATAGCCTGGCTGATGATGGCTGTAAGCCAGAAACCGGTCCCAGGATGCTTGTTTCCGGTCCAGGGAAGACATGGCTTGGCAGTTCGGGCTGGACTGTTCCCATGAGGCACATGGTCAGACTGATTTGCATATGGCCATGTCTGAACTGGGGTGGCGGAGTGAGCTAAAGAATGATGATGGATTAGGCCCAGATCAGTTGACTGGGGGTGAGTGCTTGCAATGTTCAACACTCCGTCCATCATCCCCTTTGGTTTTGCTATGTTCGCCCTAAGTTGGCAGGGTATGCCCAGACGTGGGTCCCTTGCTCACTTTGCCACTGGATGCAAGATAGCCTGGCTGATGATGGCTGTAAGCCAGAAACCGGTCCCAGGATGCTTGTTTCCGGTCCAGGGAAGACATGGCTTGGCAGTTCGGGCTGGACTGTTCCCATGAGGCACATGGTCAGACTGATTTGCATATGGCCATGTCTGAACTGGGGTGGCGGAGTGAGCTAAAGAATGATGATGGATTAGGCCCAGATCAGTTGACTGGGGGTGAGTGCTTGCAATGTTCAACACTCCGTCCATCATCCCCTTTGGTTTTGCTATGTTCGCCCTAAGTTGGCAGGGTATGCCCAGACGTGGGTCCCTTGCTCACTTTGCCACTGGATGCAAGATAGCCTGGCTGATGATGGCTGTAAGCCAGAAACCGGTCCCAGGATGCTTGTTTCCGGTCCAGGGAAGACATGGCTTGGCAGTTCGGGCTGGACTGTTCCCATGAGGCACATGGTCAGACTGATTTGCATATGGCCATGTCTGAACTGGGGTGGCGGAGTGAGCTAAAGAATGATGATGGATTAGGCCCAGATCAGTTGACTGGGGGTGAGTGCTTGCAATGTTCAACACTCCGTCCATCATCCCCTTTGGTTTTGCTATGTTCGCCCTAAGTTGGCAGGGTATGCCCAGACGTGGGTCCCTTGCTCACTTTGCCACTGGATGCAAGATAGCCTGGCTGATGATGGCTGTAAGCCAGAAACCGGTCCCAGGATGCTTGTTTCCGGTCCAGGGAAGACATGGCTTGGCAGTTCGGGCTGGACTGTTCCCATGAGGCACATGGTCAGACTGATTTGCATATGGCCATGTCTGAACTGGGGTGGCGGAGTGAGCTAAAGAATGATGATGGATTAGGCCCAGATCAGTTGACTGGGGGTGAGTGCTTGCAATGTTCAACACTCCGTCCATCATCCCCTTTGGTTTTGCTATGTTCGCCCTAAGTTGGCAGGGTATGCCCAGACGTGGGTCCCTTGCTCACTTTGCCACTGGATGCAAGATAGCCTGGCTGATGATGGCTGTAAGCCAGAAACCGGTCCCAGGATGCTTGTTTCCGGTCCAGGGAAGACATGGCTTGGCAGTTCGGGCTGGACTGTTCCCATGAGGCACATGGTCAGACTGATTTGCATATGGCCATGTCTGAACTGGGGTGGCGGAGTGAGCTAAAGAATGATGATGGATTAGGCCCAGATCAGTTGACTGGGGGTGAGTGCTTGCAATGTTCAACACTCCGTCCATCATCCCCTTTGGTTTTGCTATGTTCGCCCTAAGTTGGCAGGGTATGCCCAGACGTGGGTCCCTTGCTCACTTTGCCACTGGATGCAAGATAGCCTGGCTGATGATGGCTGTAAGCCAGAAACCGGTCCCAGGATGCTTGTTTCCGGTCCAGGGAAGACATGGCTTGGCAGTTCGGGCTGGACTGTTCCCATGAGGCACATGGTCAGACTGATTTGCATATGGCCATGTCTGAACTGGGGTGGCGGAGTGAGCTAAAGAATGATGATGGATTAGGCCCAGATCAGTTGACTGGGGGTGAGTGCTTGCAATGTTCAACACTCCGTCCATCATCCCCTTTGGTTTTGCTATGTTCGCCCTAAGTTGGCAGGGTATGCCCAGACGTGGGTCCCTTGCTCACTTTGCCACTGGATGCAAGATAGCCTGGCTGATGATGGCTGTAAGCCAGAAACCGGTCCCAGGATGCTTGTTTCCGGTCCAGGGAAGACATGGCTTGGCAGTTCGGGCTGGACTGTTCCCATGAGGCACATGGTCAGACTGATTTGCATATGGCCATGTCTGAACTGGGGTGGCGGAGTGAGCTAAAGAATGATGATGGATTAGGCCCAGATCAGTTGACTGGGGGTGAGTGCTTGCAATGTTCAACACTCCGTCCATCATCCCCTTTGGTTTTGCTATGTTCGCCCTAAGTTGGCAGGGTATGCCCAGACGTGGGTCCCTTGCTCACTTTGCCACTGGATGCAAGATAGCCTGGCTGATGATGGCTGTAAGCCAGAAACCGGTCCCAGGATGCTTGTTTCCGGTCCAGGGAAGACATGGCTTGGCAGTTCGGGCTGGACTGTTCCCATGAGGCACATGGTCAGACTGATTTGCATATGGCCATGTCTGAACTGGGGTGGCGGAGTGAGCTAAAGAATGATGATGGATTAGGCCCAGATCAGTTGACTGGGGGTGAGTGCTTGCAATGTTCAACACTCCGTCCATCATCCCCTTTGGTTTTGCTATGTTCGCCCTAAGTTGGCAGGGTATGCCCAGACGTGGGTCCCTTGCTCACTTTGCCACTGGATGCAAGATAGCCTGGCTGATGATGGCTGTAAGCCAGAAACCGGTCCCAGGATGCTTGTTTCCGGTCCAGGGAAGACATGGCTTGGCAGTTCGGGCTGGACTGTTCCCATGAGGCACATGGTCAGACTGATTTGCATATGGCCATGTCTGAACTGGGGTGGCGGAGTGAGCTAAAGAATGATGATGGATTAGGCCCAGATCAGTTGACTGGGGGTGAGTGCTTGCAATGTTCAACACTCCGTCCATCATCCCCTTTGGTTTTGCTATGTTCGCCCTAAGTTGGCAGGGTATGCCCAGACGTGGGTCCCTTGCTCACTTTGCCACTGGATGCAAGATAGCCTGGCTGATGATGGCTGTAAGCCAGAAACCGGTCCCAGGATGCTTGTTTCCGGTCCAGGGAAGACATGGCTTGGCAGTTCGGGCTGGACTGTTCCCATGAGGCACATGGTCAGACTGATTTGCATATGGCCATGTCTGAACTGGGGTGGCGGAGTGAGCTAAAGAATGATGATGGATTAGGCCCAGATCAGTTGACTGGGGGTGAGTGCTTGCAATGTTCAACACTCCGTCCATCATCCCCTTTGGTTTTGCTATGTTCGCCCTAAGTTGGCAGGGTATGCCCAGACGTGGGTCCCTTGCTCACTTTGCCACTGGATGCAAGATAGCCTGGCTGATGATGGCTGTAAGCCAGAAACCGGTCCCAGGATGCTTGTTTCCGGTCCAGGGAAGACATGGCTTGGCAGTTCGGGCTGGACTGTTCCCATGAGGCACATGGTCAGACTGATTTGCATATGGCCATGTCTGAACTGGGGTGGCGGAGTGAGCTAAAGAATGATGATGGATTAGGCCCAGATCAGTTGACTGGGGGTGAGTGCTTGCAATGTTCAACACTCCGTCCATCATCCCCTTTGGTTTTGCTATGTTCGCCCTAAGTTGGCAGGGTATGCCCAGACGTGGGTCCCTTGCTCACTTTGCCACTGGATGCAAGATAGCCTGGCTGATGATGGCTGTAAGCCAGAAACCGGTCCCAGGATGCTTGTTTCCGGTCCAGGGAAGACATGGCTTGGCAGTTCGGGCTGGACTGTTCCCATGAGGCACATGGTCAGACTGATTTGCATATGGCCATGTCTGAACTGGGGTGGCGGAGTGAGCTAAAGAATGATGATGGATTAGGCCCAGATCAGTTGACTGGGGGTGAGTGCTTGCAATGTTCAACACTCCGTCCATCATCCCCTTTGGTTTTGCTATGTTCGCCCTAAGTTGGCAGGGTATGCCCAGACGTGGGTCCCTTGCTCACTTTGCCACTGGATGCAAGATAGCCTGGCTGATGATGGCTGTAAGCCAGAAACCGGTCCCAGGATGCTTGTTTCCGGTCCAGGGAAGACATGGCTTGGCAGTTCGGGCTGGACTGTTCCCATGAGGCACATGGTCAGACTGATTTGCATATGGCCATGTCTGAACTGGGGTGGCGGAGTGAGCTAAAGAATGATGATGGATTAGGCCCAGATCAGTTGACTGGGGGTGAGTGCTTGCAATGTTCAACACTCCGTCCATCATCCCCTTTGGTTTTGCTATGTTCGCCCTAAGTTGGCAGGGTATGCCCAGACGTGGGTCCCTTGCTCACTTTGCCACTGGATGCAAGATAGCCTGGCTGATGATGGCTGTAAGCCAGAAACCGGTCCCAGGATGCTTGTTTCCGGTCCAGGGAAGACATGGCTTGGCAGTTCGGGCTGGACTGTTCCCATGAGGCACATGGTCAGACTGATTTGCATATGGCCATGTCTGAACTGGGGTGGCGGAGTGAGCTAAAGAATGATGATGGATTAGGCCCAGATCAGTTGACTGGGGGTGAGTGCTTGCAATGTTCAACACTCCGTCCATCATCCCCTTTGGTTTTGCTATGTTCGCCCTAAGTTGGCAGGGTATGCCCAGACGTGGGTCCCTTGCTCACTTTGCCACTGGATGCAAGATAGCCTGGCTGATGATGGCTGTAAGCCAGAAACCGGTCCCAGGATGCTTGTTTCCGGTCCAGGGAAGACATGGCTTGGCAGTTCGGGCTGGACTGTTCCCATGAGGCACATGGTCAGACTGATTTGCATATGGCCATGTCTGAACTGGGGTGGCGGAGTGAGCTAAAGAATGATGATGGATTAGGCCCAGATCAGTTGACTGGGGGTGAGTGCTTGCAATGTTCAACACTCCGTCCATCATCCCCTTTGGTTTTGCTATGTTCGCCCTAAGTTGGCAGGGTATGCCCAGACGTGGGTCCCTTGCTCACTTTGCCACTGGATGCAAGATAGCCTGGCTGATGATGGCTGTAAGCCAGAAACCGGTCCCAGGATGCTTGTTTCCGGTCCAGGGAAGACATGGCTTGGCAGTTCGGGCTGGACTGTTCCCATGAGGCACATGGTCAGACTGATTTGCATATGGCCATGTCTGAACTGGGGTGGCGGAGTGAGCTAAAGAATGATGATGGATTAGGCCCAGATCAGTTGACTGGGGGTGAGTGCTTGCAATGTTCAACACTCCGTCCATCATCCCCTTTGGTTTTGCTATGTTCGCCCTAAGTTGGCAGGGTATGCCCAGACGTGGGTCCCTTGCTCACTTTGCCACTGGATGCAAGATAGCCTGGCTGATGATGGCTGTAAGCCAGAAACCGGTCCCAGGATGCTTGTTTCCGGTCCAGGGAAGACATGGCTTGGCAGTTCGGGCTGGACTGTTCCCATGAGGCACATGGTCAGACTGATTTGCATATGGCCATGTCTGAACTGGGGTGGCGGAGTGAGCTAAAGAATGATGATGGATTAGGCCCAGATCAGTTGACTGGGGGTGAGTGCTTGCAATGTTCAACACTCCGTCCATCATCCCCTTTGGTTTTGCTATGTTCGCCCTAAGTTGGCAGGGTATGCCCAGACGTGGGTCCCTTGCTCACTTTGCCACTGGATGCAAGATAGCCTGGCTGATGATGGCTGTAAGCCAGAAACCGGTCCCAGGATGCTTGTTTCCGGTCCAGGGAAGACATGGCTTGGCAGTTCGGGCTGGACTGTTCCCATGAGGCACATGGTCAGACTGATTTGCATATGGCCATGTCTGAACTGGGGTGGCGGAGTGAGCTAAAGAATGATGATGGATTAGGCCCAGATCAGTTGACTGGGGGTGAGTGCTTGCAATGTTCAACACTCCGTCCATCATCCCCTTTGGTTTTGCTATGTTCGCCCTAAGTTGGCAGGGTATGCCCAGACGTGGGTCCCTTGCTCACTTTGCCACTGGATGCAAGATAGCCTGGCTGATGATGGCTGTAAGCCAGAAACCGGTCCCAGGATGCTTGTTTCCGGTCCAGGGAAGACATGGCTTGGCAGTTCGGGCTGGACTGTTCCCATGAGGCACATGGTCAGACTGATTTGCATATGGCCATGTCTGAACTGGGGTGGCGGAGTGAGCTAAAGAATGATGATGGATTAGGCCCAGATCAGTTGACTGGGGGTGAGTGCTTGCAATGTTCAACACTCCGTCCATCATCCCCTTTGGTTTTGCTATGTTCGCCCTAAGTTGGCAGGGTATGCCCAGACGTGGGTCCCTTGCTCACTTTGCCACTGGATGCAAGATAGCCTGGCTGATGATGGCTGTAAGCCAGAAACCGGTCCCAGGATGCTTGTTTCCGGTCCAGGGAAGACATGGCTTGGCAGTTCGGGCTGGACTGTTCCCATGAGGCACATGGTCAGACTGATTTGCATATGGCCATGTCTGAACTGGGGTGGCGGAGTGAGCTAAAGAATGATGATGGATTAGGCCCAGATCAGTTGACTGGGGGTGAGTGCTTGCAATGTTCAACACTCCGTCCATCATCCCCTTTGGTTTTGCTATGTTCGCCCTAAGTTGGCAGGGTATGCCCAGACGTGGGTCCCTTGCTCACTTTGCCACTGGATGCAAGATAGCCTGGCTGATGATGGCTGTAAGCCAGAAACCGGTCCCAGGATGCTTGTTTCCGGTCCAGGGAAGACATGGCTTGGCAGTTCGGGCTGGACTGTTCCCATGAGGCACATGGTCAGACTGATTTGCATATGGCCATGTCTGAACTGGGGTGGCGGAGTGAGCTAAAGAATGATGATGGATTAGGCCCAGATCAGTTGACTGGGGGTGAGTGCTTGCAATGTTCAACACTCCGTCCATCATCCCCTTTGGTTTTGCTATGTTCGCCCTAAGTTGGCAGGGTATGCCCAGACGTGGGTCCCTTGCTCACTTTGCCACTGGATGCAAGATAGCCTGGCTGATGATGGCTGTAAGCCAGAAACCGGTCCCAGGATGCTTGTTTCCGGTCCAGGGAAGACATGGCTTGGCAGTTCGGGCTGGACTGTTCCCATGAGGCACATGGTCAGACTGATTTGCATATGGCCATGTCTGAACTGGGGTGGCGGAGTGAGCTAAAGAATGATGATGGATTAGGCCCAGATCAGTTGACTGGGGGTGAGTGCTTGCAATGTTCAACACTCCGTCCATCATCCCCTTTGGTTTTGCTATGTTCGCCCTAAGTTGGCAGGGTATGCCCAGACGTGGGTCCCTTGCTCACTTTGCCACTGGATGCAAGATAGCCTGGCTGATGATGGCTGTAAGCCAGAAACCGGTCCCAGGATGCTTGTTTCCGGTCCAGGGAAGACATGGCTTGGCAGTTCGGGCTGGACTGTTCCCATGAGGCACATGGTCAGACTGATTTGCATATGGCCATGTCTGAACTGGGGTGGCGGAGTGAGCTAAAGAATGATGATGGATTAGGCCCAGATCAGTTGACTGGGGGTGAGTGCTTGCAATGTTCAACACTCCGTCCATCATCCCCTTTGGTTTTGCTATGTTCGCCCTAAGTTGGCAGGGTATGCCCAGACGTGGGTCCCTTGCTCACTTTGCCACTGGATGCAAGATAGCCTGGCTGATGATGGCTGTAAGCCAGAAACCGGTCCCAGGATGCTTGTTTCCGGTCCAGGGAAGACATGGCTTGGCAGTTCGGGCTGGACTGTTCCCATGAGGCACATGGTCAGACTGATTTGCATATGGCCATGTCTGAACTGGGGTGGCGGAGTGAGCTAAAGAATGATGATGGATTAGGCCCAGATCAGTTGACTGGGGGTGAGTGCTTGCAATGTTCAACACTCCGTCCATCATCCCCTTTGGTTTTGCTATGTTCGCCCTAAGTTGGCAGGGTATGCCCAGACGTGGGTCCCTTGCTCACTTTGCCACTGGATGCAAGATAGCCTGGCTGATGATGGCTGTAAGCCAGAAACCGGTCCCAGGATGCTTGTTTCCGGTCCAGGGAAGACATGGCTTGGCAGTTCGGGCTGGACTGTTCCCATGAGGCACATGGTCAGACTGATTTGCATATGGCCATGTCTGAACTGGGGTGGCGGAGTGAGCTAAAGAATGATGATGGATTAGGCCCAGATCAGTTGACTGGGGGTGAGTGCTTGCAATGTTCAACACTCCGTCCATCATCCCCTTTGGTTTTGCTATGTTCGCCCTAAGTTGGCAGGGTATGCCCAGACGTGGGTCCCTTGCTCACTTTGCCACTGGATGCAAGATAGCCTGGCTGATGATGGCTGTAAGCCAGAAACCGGTCCCAGGATGCTTGTTTCCGGTCCAGGGAAGACATGGCTTGGCAGTTCGGGCTGGACTGTTCCCATGAGGCACATGGTCAGACTGATTTGCATATGGCCATGTCTGAACTGGGGTGGCGGAGTGAGCTAAAGAATGATGATGGATTAGGCCCAGATCAGTTGACTGGGGGTGAGTGCTTGCAATGTTCAACACTCCGTCCATCATCCCCTTTGGTTTTGCTATGTTCGCCCTAAGTTGGCAGGGTATGCCCAGACGTGGGTCCCTTGCTCACTTTGCCACTGGATGCAAGATAGCCTGGCTGATGATGGCTGTAAGCCAGAAACCGGTCCCAGGATGCTTGTTTCCGGTCCAGGGAAGACATGGCTTGGCAGTTCGGGCTGGACTGTTCCCATGAGGCACATGGTCAGACTGATTTGCATATGGCCATGTCTGAACTGGGGTGGCGGAGTGAGCTAAAGAATGATGATGGATTAGGCCCAGATCAGTTGACTGGGGGTGAGTGCTTGCAATGTTCAACACTCCGTCCATCATCCCCTTTGGTTTTGCTATGTTCGCCCTAAGTTGGCAGGGTATGCCCAGACGTGGGTCCCTTGCTCACTTTGCCACTGGATGCAAGATAGCCTGGCTGATGATGGCTGTAAGCCAGAAACCGGTCCCAGGATGCTTGTTTCCGGTCCAGGGAAGACATGGCTTGGCAGTTCGGGCTGGACTGTTCCCATGAGGCACATGGTCAGACTGATTTGCATATGGCCATGTCTGAACTGGGGTGGCGGAGTGAGCTAAAGAATGATGATGGATTAGGCCCAGATCAGTTGACTGGGGGTGAGTGCTTGCAATGTTCAACACTCCGTCCATCATCCCCTTTGGTTTTGCTATGTTCGCCCTAAGTTGGCAGGGTATGCCCAGACGTGGGTCCCTTGCTCACTTTGCCACTGGATGCAAGATAGCCTGGCTGATGATGGCTGTAAGCCAGAAACCGGTCCCAGGATGCTTGTTTCCGGTCCAGGGAAGACATGGCTTGGCAGTTCGGGCTGGACTGTTCCCATGAGGCACATGGTCAGACTGATTTGCATATGGCCATGTCTGAACTGGGGTGGCGGAGTGAGCTAAAGAATGATGATGGATTAGGCCCAGATCAGTTGACTGGGGGTGAGTGCTTGCAATGTTCAACACTCCGTCCATCATCCCCTTTGGTTTTGCTATGTTCGCCCTAAGTTGGCAGGGTATGCCCAGACGTGGGTCCCTTGCTCACTTTGCCACTGGATGCAAGATAGCCTGGCTGATGATGGCTGTAAGCCAGAAACCGGTCCCAGGATGCTTGTTTCCGGTCCAGGGAAGACATGGCTTGGCAGTTCGGGCTGGACTGTTCCCATGAGGCACATGGTCAGACTGATTTGCATATGGCCATGTCTGAACTGGGGTGGCGGAGTGAGCTAAAGAATGATGATGGATTAGGCCCAGATCAGTTGACTGGGGGTGAGTGCTTGCAATGTTCAACACTCCGTCCATCATCCCCTTTGGTTTTGCTATGTTCGCCCTAAGTTGGCAGGGTATGCCCAGACGTGGGTCCCTTGCTCACTTTGCCACTGGATGCAAGATAGCCTGGCTGATGATGGCTGTAAGCCAGAAACCGGTCCCAGGATGCTTGTTTCCGGTCCAGGGAAGACATGGCTTGGCAGTTCGGGCTGGACTGTTCCCATGAGGCACATGGTCAGACTGATTTGCATATGGCCATGTCTGAACTGGGGTGGCGGAGTGAGCTAAAGAATGATGATGGATTAGGCCCAGATCAGTTGACTGGGGGTGAGTGCTTGCAATGTTCAACACTCCGTCCATCATCCCCTTTGGTTTTGCTATGTTCGCCCTAAGTTGGCAGGGTATGCCCAGACGTGGGTCCCTTGCTCACTTTGCCACTGGATGCAAGATAGCCTGGCTGATGATGGCTGTAAGCCAGAAACCGGTCCCAGGATGCTTGTTTCCGGTCCAGGGAAGACATGGCTTGGCAGTTCGGGCTGGACTGTTCCCATGAGGCACATGGTCAGACTGATTTGCATATGGCCATGTCTGAACTGGGGTGGCGGAGTGAGCTAAAGAATGATGATGGATTAGGCCCAGATCAGTTGACTGGGGGTGAGTGCTTGCAATGTTCAACACTCCGTCCATCATCCCCTTTGGTTTTGCTATGTTCGCCCTAAGTTGGCAGGGTATGCCCAGACGTGGGTCCCTTGCTCACTTTGCCACTGGATGCAAGATAGCCTGGCTGATGATGGCTGTAAGCCAGAAACCGGTCCCAGGATGCTTGTTTCCGGTCCAGGGAAGACATGGCTTGGCAGTTCGGGCTGGACTGTTCCCATGAGGCACATGGTCAGACTGATTTGCATATGGCCATGTCTGAACTGGGGTGGCGGAGTGAGCTAAAGAATGATGATGGATTAGGCCCAGATCAGTTGACTGGGGGTGAGTGCTTGCAATGTTCAACACTCCGTCCATCATCCCCTTTGGTTTTGCTATGTTCGCCCTAAGTTGGCAGGGTATGCCCAGACGTGGGTCCCTTGCTCACTTTGCCACTGGATGCAAGATAGCCTGGCTGATGATGGCTGTAAGCCAGAAACCGGTCCCAGGATGCTTGTTTCCGGTCCAGGGAAGACATGGCTTGGCAGTTCGGGCTGGACTGTTCCCATGAGGCACATGGTCAGACTGATTTGCATATGGCCATGTCTGAACTGGGGTGGCGGAGTGAGCTAAAGAATGATGATGGATTAGGCCCAGATCAGTTGACTGGGGGTGAGTGCTTGCAATGTTCAACACTCCGTCCATCATCCCCTTTGGTTTTGCTATGTTCGCCCTAAGTTGGCAGGGTATGCCCAGACGTGGGTCCCTTGCTCACTTTGCCACTGGATGCAAGATAGCCTGGCTGATGATGGCTGTAAGCCAGAAACCGGTCCCAGGATGCTTGTTTCCGGTCCAGGGAAGACATGGCTTGGCAGTTCGGGCTGGACTGTTCCCATGAGGCACATGGTCAGACTGATTTGCATATGGCCATGTCTGAACTGGGGTGGCGGAGTGAGCTAAAGAATGATGATGGATTAGGCCCAGATCAGTTGACTGGGGGTGAGTGCTTGCAATGTTCAACACTCCGTCCATCATCCCCTTTGGTTTTGCTATGTTCGCCCTAAGTTGGCAGGGTATGCCCAGACGTGGGTCCCTTGCTCACTTTGCCACTGGATGCAAGATAGCCTGGCTGATGATGGCTGTAAGCCAGAAACCGGTCCCAGGATGCTTGTTTCCGGTCCAGGGAAGACATGGCTTGGCAGTTCGGGCTGGACTGTTCCCATGAGGCACATGGTCAGACTGATTTGCATATGGCCATGTCTGAACTGGGGTGGCGGAGTGAGCTAAAGAATGATGATGGATTAGGCCCAGATCAGTTGACTGGGGGTGAGTGCTTGCAATGTTCAACACTCCGTCCATCATCCCCTTTGGTTTTGCTATGTTCGCCCTAAGTTGGCAGGGTATGCCCAGACGTGGGTCCCTTGCTCACTTTGCCACTGGATGCAAGATAGCCTGGCTGATGATGGCTGTAAGCCAGAAACCGGTCCCAGGATGCTTGTTTCCGGTCCAGGGAAGACATGGCTTGGCAGTTCGGGCTGGACTGTTCCCATGAGGCACATGGTCAGACTGATTTGCATATGGCCATGTCTGAACTGGGGTGGCGGAGTGAGCTAAAGAATGATGATGGATTAGGCCCAGATCAGTTGACTGGGGGTGAGTGCTTGCAATGTTCAACACTCCGTCCATCATCCCCTTTGGTTTTGCTATGTTCGCCCTAAGTTGGCAGGGTATGCCCAGACGTGGGTCCCTTGCTCACTTTGCCACTGGATGCAAGATAGCCTGGCTGATGATGGCTGTAAGCCAGAAACCGGTCCCAGGATGCTTGTTTCCGGTCCAGGGAAGACATGGCTTGGCAGTTCGGGCTGGACTGTTCCCATGAGGCACATGGTCAGACTGATTTGCATATGGCCATGTCTGAACTGGGGTGGCGGAGTGAGCTAAAGAATGATGATGGATTAGGCCCAGATCAGTTGACTGGGGGTGAGTGCTTGCAATGTTCAACACTCCGTCCATCATCCCCTTTGGTTTTGCTATGTTCGCCCTAAGTTGGCAGGGTATGCCCAGACGTGGGTCCCTTGCTCACTTTGCCACTGGATGCAAGATAGCCTGGCTGATGATGGCTGTAAGCCAGAAACCGGTCCCAGGATGCTTGTTTCCGGTCCAGGGAAGACATGGCTTGGCAGTTCGGGCTGGACTGTTCCCATGAGGCACATGGTCAGACTGATTTGCATATGGCCATGTCTGAACTGGGGTGGCGGAGTGAGCTAAAGAATGATGATGGATTAGGCCCAGATCAGTTGACTGGGGGTGAGTGCTTGCAATGTTCAACACTCCGTCCATCATCCCCTTTGGTTTTGCTATGTTCGCCCTAAGTTGGCAGGGTATGCCCAGACGTGGGTCCCTTGCTCACTTTGCCACTGGATGCAAGATAGCCTGGCTGATGATGGCTGTAAGCCAGAAACCGGTCCCAGGATGCTTGTTTCCGGTCCAGGGAAGACATGGCTTGGCAGTTCGGGCTGGACTGTTCCCATGAGGCACATGGTCAGACTGATTTGCATATGGCCATGTCTGAACTGGGGTGGCGGAGTGAGCTAAAGAATGATGATGGATTAGGCCCAGATCAGTTGACTGGGGGTGAGTGCTTGCAATGTTCAACACTCCGTCCATCATCCCCTTTGGTTTTGCTATGTTCGCCCTAAGTTGGCAGGGTATGCCCAGACGTGGGTCCCTTGCTCACTTTGCCACTGGATGCAAGATAGCCTGGCTGATGATGGCTGTAAGCCAGAAACCGGTCCCAGGATGCTTGTTTCCGGTCCAGGGAAGACATGGCTTGGCAGTTCGGGCTGGACTGTTCCCATGAGGCACATGGTCAGACTGATTTGCATATGGCCATGTCTGAACTGGGGTGGCGGAGTGAGCTAAAGAATGATGATGGATTAGGCCCAGATCAGTTGACTGGGGGTGAGTGCTTGCAATGTTCAACACTCCGTCCATCATCCCCTTTGGTTTTGCTATGTTCGCCCTAAGTTGGCAGGGTATGCCCAGACGTGGGTCCCTTGCTCACTTTGCCACTGGATGCAAGATAGCCTGGCTGATGATGGCTGTAAGCCAGAAACCGGTCCCAGGATGCTTGTTTCCGGTCCAGGGAAGACATGGCTTGGCAGTTCGGGCTGGACTGTTCCCATGAGGCACATGGTCAGACTGATTTGCATATGGCCATGTCTGAACTGGGGTGGCGGAGTGAGCTAAAGAATGATGATGGATTAGGCCCAGATCAGTTGACTGGGGGTGAGTGCTTGCAATGTTCAACACTCCGTCCATCATCCCCTTTGGTTTTGCTATGTTCGCCCTAAGTTGGCAGGGTATGCCCAGACGTGGGTCCCTTGCTCACTTTGCCACTGGATGCAAGATAGCCTGGCTGATGATGGCTGTAAGCCAGAAACCGGTCCCAGGATGCTTGTTTCCGGTCCAGGGAAGACATGGCTTGGCAGTTCGGGCTGGACTGTTCCCATGAGGCACATGGTCAGACTGATTTGCATATGGCCATGTCTGAACTGGGGGTGGCGGAGTGAGCTAAAGAATGATGATGGATTAGGCCCAGATCAGTTGACTGGGGGTGAGTGCTTGCAATGTTCAACACTCCGTCCATCATCCCCTTTGGTTTTGCTATGTTCAGCCCTAAGTTGGCAGGGTATGCCCAGACGTGGGTCCCTTGCTCACTTTGCCACTGGATGCAAGATAGCCTGGCTGATGATGGCTGTAAGCCAGAAACCGGTCCCAGGATGCTTGTTTCCGGTCCAGGGAAGACATGGCTTGGCAGTTCGGGCTGGACTGTTCCCATGAGGCACATGGTCAGACTGATTTGCATATGGCCATGTCTGAACTGGGGTGGCGGAGTGAGCTAAAGAATGATGATGGATTAGGCCCAGATCAGTTGACTGGGGGTGAGTGCTTGCAATGTTCAACACTCCGTCCATCATCCCCTTTGGTTTTGCTATGTTCGCCCTAAGTTGGCAGGGTATGCCCAGACGTGGGTCCCTTGCTCACTTTGCCACTGGATGCAAGATAGCCTGGCTGATGATGGCTGTAAGCCAGAAACCGGTCCCAGGATGCTTGTTTCCGGTCCAGGGAAGACATGGCTTGGCAGTTCGGGCTGGACTGTTCCCATGAGGCACATGGTCAGACTGATTTGCATATGGCCATGTCTGAACTGGGGTGGCGGAGTGAGCTAAAGAATGATGATGGATTAGGCCCAGATCAGTTGACTGGGGGTGAGTGCTTGCAATGTTCAACACTCCGTCCATCATCCCCTTTGGTTTTGCTATGTTCGCCCTAAGTTGGCAGGGTATGCCCAGACGTGGGTCCCTTGCTCACTTTGCCACTGGATGCAAGATAGCCTGGCTGATGATGGCTGTAAGCCAGAAACCGGTCCCAGGATGCTTGTTTCCGGTCCAGGGAAGACATGGCTTGGCAGTTCGGGCTGGACTGTTCCCATGAGGCACATGGTCAGACTGATTTGCATATGGCCATGTCTGAACTGGGGTGGCGGAGTGAGCTAAAGAATGATGATGGATTAGGCCCAGATCAGTTGACTGGGGGTGAGTGCTTGCAATGTTCAACACTCCGTCCATCATCCCCTTTGGTTTTGCTATGTTCGCCCTAAGTTGGCAGGGTATGCCCAGACGTGGGTCCCTTGCTCACTTTGCCACTGGATGCAAGATAGCCTGGCTGATGATGGCTGTAAGCCAGAAACCGGTCCCAGGATGCTTGTTTCCGGTCCAGGGAAGACATGGCTTGGCAGTTCGGGCTGGACTGTTCCCATGAGGCACATGGTCAGACTGATTTGCATATGGCCATGTCTGAACTGGGGTGGCGGAGTGAGCTAAAGAATGATGATGGATTAGGCCCAGATCAGTTGACTGGGGGTGAGTGCTTGCAATGTTCAACACTCCGTCCATCATCCCCTTTGGTTTTGCTATGTTCGCCCTAAGTTGGCAGGGTATGCCCAGACGTGGGTCCCTTGCTCACTTTGCCACTGGATGCAAGATAGCCTGGCTGATGATGGCTGTAAGCCAGAAACCGGTCCCAGGATGCTTGTTTCCGGTCCAGGGAAGACATGGCTTGGCAGTTCGGGCTGGACTGTTCCCATGAGGCACATGGTCAGACTGATTTGCATATGGCCATGTCTGAACTGGGGTGGCGGAGTGAGCTAAAGAATGATGATGGATTAGGCCCAGATCAGTTGACTGGGGGTGAGTGCTTGCAATGTTCAACACTCCGTCCATCATCCCCTTTGGTTTTGCTATGTTCGCCCTAAGTTGGCAGGGTATGCCCAGACGTGGGTCCCTTGCTCACTTTGCCACTGGATGCAAGATAGCCTGGCTGATGATGGCTGTAAGCCAGAAACCGGTCCCAGGATGCTTGTTTCCGGTCCAGGGAAGACATGGCTTGGCAGTTCGGGCTGGACTGTTCCCATGAGGCACATGGTCAGACTGATTTGCATATGGCCATGTCTGAACTGGGGTGGCGGAGTGAGCTAAAGAATGATGATGGATTAGGCCCAGATCAGTTGACTGGGGGTGAGTGCTTGCAATGTTCAACACTCCGTCCATCATCCCCTTTGGTTTTGCTATGTTCGCCCTAAGTTGGCAGGGTATGCCCAGACGTGGGTCCCTTGCTCACTTTGCCACTGGATGCAAGATAGCCTGGCTGATGATGGCTGTAAGCCAGAAACCGGTCCCAGGATGCTTGTTTCCGGTCCAGGGAAGACATGGCTTGGCAGTTCGGGCTGGACTGTTCCCATGAGGCACATGGTCAGACTGATTTGCATATGGCCATGTCTGAACTGGGGTGGCGGAGTGAGCTAAAGAATGATGATGGATTAGGCCCAGATCAGTTGACTGGGGGTGAGTGCTTGCAATGTTCAACACTCCGTCCATCATCCCCTTTGGTTTTGCTATGTTCGCCCTAAGTTGGCAGGGTATGCCCAGACGTGGGTCCCTTGCTCACTTTGCCACTGGATGCAAGATAGCCTGGCTGATGATGGCTGTAAGCCAGAAACCGGTCCCAGGATGCTTGTTTCCGGTCCAGGGAAGACATGGCTTGGCAGTTCGGGCTGGACTGTTCCCATGAGGCACATGGTCAGACTGATTTGCATATGGCCATGTCTGAACTGGGGTGGCGGAGTGAGCTAAAGAATGATGATGGATTAGGCCCAGATCAGTTGACTGGGGGTGAGTGCTTGCAATGTTCAACACTCCGTCCATCATCCCCTTTGGTTTTGCTATGTTCGCCCTAAGTTGGCAGGGTATGCCCAGACGTGGGTCCCTTGCTCACTTTGCCACTGGATGCAAGATAGCCTGGCTGATGATGGCTGTAAGCCAGAAACCGGTCCCAGGATGCTTGTTTCCGGTCCAGGGAAGACATGGCTTGGCAGTTCGGGCTGGACTGTTCCCATGAGGCACATGGTCAGACTGATTTGCATATGGCCATGTCTGAACTGGGGTGGCGGAGTGAGCTAAAGAATGATGATGGATTAGGCCCAGATCAGTTGACTGGGGGTGAGTGCTTGCAATGTTCAACACTCCGTCCATCATCCCCTTTGGTTTTGCTATGTTCGCCCTAAGTTGGCAGGGTATGCCCAGACGTGGGTCCCTTGCTCACTTTGCCACTGGATGCAAGATAGCCTGGCTGATGATGGCTGTAAGCCAGAAACCGGTCCCAGGATGCTTGTTTCCGGTCCAGGGAAGACATGGCTTGGCAGTTCGGGCTGGACTGTTCCCATGAGGCACATGGTCAGACTGATTTGCATATGGCCATGTCTGAACTGGGGTGGCGGAGTGAGCTAAAGAATGATGATGGATTAGGCCCAGATCAGTTGACTGGGGGTGAGTGCTTGCAATGTTCAACACTCCGTCCATCATCCCCTTTGGTTTTGCTATGTTCGCCCTAAGTTGGCAGGGTATGCCCAGACGTGGGTCCCTTGCTCACTTTGCCACTGGATGCAAGATAGCCTGGCTGATGATGGCTGTAAGCCAGAAACCGGTCCCAGGATGCTTGTTTCCGGTCCAGGGAAGACATGGCTTGGCAGTTCGGGCTGGACTGTTCCCATGAGGCACATGGTCAGACTGATTTGCATATGGCCATGTCTGAACTGGGGTGGCGGAGTGAGCTAAAGAATGATGATGGATTAGGCCCAGATCAGTTGACTGGGGGTGAGTGCTTGCAATGTTCAACACTCCGTCCATCATCCCCTTTGGTTTTGCTATGTTCGCCCTAAGTTGGCAGGGTATGCCCAGACGTGGGTCCCTTGCTCACTTTGCCACTGGATGCAAGATAGCCTGGCTGATGATGGCTGTAAGCCAGAAACCGGTCCCAGGATGCTTGTTTCCGGTCCAGGGAAGACATGGCTTGGCAGTTCGGGCTGGACTGTTCCCATGAGGCACATGGTCAGACTGATTTGCATATGGCCATGTCTGAACTGGGGTGGCGGAGTGAGCTAAAGAATGATGATGGATTAGGCCCAGATCAGTTGACTGGGGGTGAGTGCTTGCAATGTTCAACACTCCGTCCATCATCCCCTTTGGTTTTGCTATGTTCGCCTAAGTTGGCAGGGTATGCCCAGACGTGGGTCCCTTGCTCACTTTGCCACTGGATGCAAGATAGCCTGGCTGATGATGGCTGTAAGCCAGAAACCGGTCCCAGGATGCTTGTTTCCGGTCCAGGGAAGACATGGCTTGGCAGTTCGGGCTGGACTGTTCCCATGAGGCACATGGTCAGACTGATTTGCATATGGCCATGTCTGAACTGGGGTGGCGGAGTGAGCTAAAGAATGATGATGGATTAGGCCCAGATCAGTTGACTGGGGGTGAGTGCTTGCAATGTTCAACACTCCGTCCATCATCCCCTTTGGTTTTGCTATGTTCGCCCTAAGTTGGCAGGGTATGCCCAGACGTGGGTCCCTTGCTCACTTTGCCACTGGATGCAAGATAGCCTGGCTGATGATGGCTGTAAGCCAGAAACCGGTCCCAGGATGCTTGTTTCCGGTCCAGGGAAGACATGGCTTGGCAGTTCGGGCTGGACTGTTCCCATGAGGCACATGGTCAGACTGATTTGCATATGGCCATGTCTGAACTGGGGTGGCGGAGTGAGCTAAAGAATGATGATGGATTAGGCCCAGATCAGTTGACTGGGGGTGAGTGCTTGCAATGTTCAACACTCCGTCCATCATCCCCTTTGGTTTTGCTATGTTCGCCCTAAGTTGGCAGGGTATGCCCAGACGTGGGTCCCTTGCTCACTTTGCCACTGGATGCAAGATAGCCTGGCTGATGATGGCTGTAAGCCAGAAACCGGTCCCAGGATGCTTGTTTCCGGTCCAGGGAAGACATGGCTTGGCAGTTCGGGCTGGACTGTTCCCATGAGGCACATGGTCAGACTGATTTGCATATGGCCATGTCTGAACTGGGGTGGCGGAGTGAGCTAAAGAATGATGATGGATTAGGCCCAGATCAGTTGACTGGGGGTGAGTGCTTGCAATGTTCAACACTCCGTCCATCATCCCCTTTGGTTTTGCTATGTTCGCCCTAAGTTGGCAGGGTATGCCCAGACGTGGGTCCCTTGCTCACTTTGCCACTGGATGCAAGATAGCCTGGCTGATGATGGCTGTAAGCCAGAAACCGGTCCCAGGATGCTTGTTTCCGGTCCAGGGAAGACATGGCTTGGCAGTTCGGGCTGGACTGTTCCCATGAGGCACATGGTCAGACTGATTTGCATATGGCCATGTCTGAACTGGGGTGGCGGAGTGAGCTAAAGAATGATGATGGATTAGGCCCAGATCAGTTGACTGGGGGTGAGTGCTTGCAATGTTCAACACTCCGTCCATCATCCCCTTTGGTTTTGCTATGTTCGCCCTAAGTTGGCAGGGTATGCCCAGGCGTGGGTCCCTTGCTCACTTTGCCACTGGATGCAAGATAGCCTGGCTGATGATGGCTGTAAGCCAGAAACCGGTCCCAGGATGCTTGTTTCCGGTCCAGGGAAGACATGGCTTGGCAGTTCGGGCTGGACTGTTCCCATGAGGCACATGGTCAGACTGATTTGCATATGGCCATGTCTGAACTGGGGTGGCGGAGTGAGCTAAAGAATGATGATGGATTAGGCCCAGATCAGTTGACTGGGGGTGAGTGCTTGCAATGTTCAACACTCCGTCCATCATCCCCTTTGGTTTTGCTATGTTCGCCCTAAGTTGGCAGGGTATGCCCAGACGTGGGTCCCTTGCTCACTTTGCCACTGGATGCAAGATAGCCTGGCTGATGATGGCTGTAAGCCAGAAACCGGTCCCAGGATGCTTGTTTCCGGTCCAGGGAAGACATGGCTTGGCAGTTCGGGCTGGACTGTTCCCATGAGGCACATGGTCAGACTGATTTGCATATGGCCATGTCTGAACTGGGGTGGCGGAGTGAGCTAAAGAATGATGATGGATTAGGCCCAGATCAGTTGACTGGGGGTGAGTGCTTGCAATGTTCAACACTCCGTCCATCATCCCCTTTGGTTTTGCTATGTTCGCCCTAAGTTGGCAGGGTATGCCCAGACGTGGGTCCCTTGCTCACTTTGCCACTGGATGCAAGATAGCCTGGCTGATGATGGCTGTAAGCCAGAAACCGGTCCCAGGATGCTTGTTTCCGGTCCAGGGAAGACATGGCTTGGCAGTTCGGGCTGGACTGTTCCCATGAGGCACATGGTCAGACTGATTTGCATATGGCCATGTCTGAACTGGGGTGGCGGAGTGAGCTAAAGAATGATGATGGATTAGGCCCAGATCAGTTGACTGGGGGTGAGTGCTTGCAATGTTCAACACTCCGTCCATCATCCCCTTTGGTTTTGCTATGTTCGCCCTAAGTTGGCAGGGTATGCCCAGACGTGGGTCCCTTGCTCACTTTGCCACTGGATGCAAGATAGCCTGGCTGATGATGGCTGTAAGCCAGAAACCGGTCCCAGGATGCTTGTTTCCGGTCCAGGGAAGACATGGCTTGGCAGTTCGGGCTGGACTGTTCCCATGAGGCACATGGTCAGACTGATTTGCATATGGCCATGTCTGAACTGGGGTGGCGGAGTGAGCTAAAGAATGATGATGGATTAGGCCCAGATCAGTTGACTGGGGGTGAGTGCTTGCAATGTTCAACACTCCGTCCATCATCCCCTTTGGTTTTGCTATGTTCGCCCTAAGTTGGCAGGGTATGCCCAGACGTGGGTCCCTTGCTCACTTTGCCACTGGATGCAAGATAGCCTGGCTGATGATGGCTGTAAGCCAGAAACCGGTCCCAGGATGCTTGTTTCCGGTCCAGGGAAGACATGGCTTGGCAGTTCGGGCTGGACTGTTCCCATGAGGCACATGGTCAGACTGATTTGCATATGGCCATGTCTGAACTGGGGTGGCGGAGTGAGCTAAAGAATGATGATGGATTAGGCCCAGATCAGTTGACTGGGGGTGAGTGCTTGCAATGTTCAACACTCCGTCCATCATCCCCTTTGGTTTTGCTATGTTCGCCCTAAGTTGGCAGGGTATGCCCAGACGTGGGTCCCTTGCTCACTTTGCCACTGGATGCAAGATAGCCTGGCTGATGATGGCTGTAAGCCAGAAACCGGTCCCAGGATGCTTGTTTCCGGTCCAGAGAAGACATGGCTTGGCAGTTCGGGCTGGACTGTTCCCATGAGGCACATGGTCAGACTGATTTGCATATGGCCATGTCTGAACTGGGGTGGCGGAGTGAGCTAAAGAATGATGATGGATTAGGCCCAGATCAGTTGACTGGGGGTGAGTGCTTGCAATGTTCAACACTCCGTCCATCATCCCCTTTGGTTTTGCTATGTTCGCCCTAAGTTGGCAGGGTATGCCCAGACGTGGGTCCCTTGCTCACTTTGCCACTGGATGCAAGATAGCCTGGCTGATGATGGCTGTAAGCCAGAAACCGGTCCCAGGATGCTTGTTTCCGGTCCAGGGAAGACATGGCTTGGCAGTTCGGGCTGGACTGTTCCCATGAGGCACATGGTCAGACTGATTTGCATATGGCCATGTCTGAACTGGGGTGGCGGAGTGAGCTAAAGAATGATGATGGATTAGGCCCAGATCAGTTGACTGGGGGTGAGTGCTTGCAATGTTCAACACTCCGTCCATCATCCCCTTTGGTTTTGCTATGTTCGCCCTAAGTTGGCAGGGTATGCCCAGATGTGGGTCCCTTGCTCACTTTGCCACTGGATGCAAGATAGCCTGGCTGATGATGGCTGTAAGCCAGAAACCGGTCCCAGGATGCTTGTTTCCGGTCCAGGGAAGACATGGCTTGGCAGTTCGGGCTGGACTGTTCCCATGAGGCACATGGTCAGACTGATTTGCATATGGCCATGTCTGAACTGGGGTGGCGGAGTGAGCTAAAGAATGATGATGGATTAGGCCCAGATCAGTTGACTGGGGGTGAGTGCTTGCAATGTTCAACACTCCGTCCATCATCCCCTTTGGTTTTGCTATGTTCGCCCTAAGTTGGCAGGGTATGCCCAGACGTGGGTCCCTTGCTCACTTTGCCACTGGATGCAAGATAGCCTGGCTGATGATGGCTGTAAGCCAGAAACCAGTCCCAGGATGCTTGTTTCCGGTCCAGGGAAGACATGGCTTGGCAGTTCGGGCTGGACTGTTCCCATGAGGCACATGGTCAGACTGATTTGCATATGGCCATGTCTGAACTGGGGTGGCGGAGTGAGCTAAAGAATGATGATGGATTAGGCCCAGATCAGTTGACTGGGGGTGAGTGCTTGCAATGTTCAACACTCCGTCCATCATCCCCTTTGGTTTTGCTATGTTCGCCCTAAGTTGGCAGGGTATGCCCAGACGTGGGTCCCTTGCTCACTTTGCCACTGGATGCAAGATAGCCTGGCTGATGATGGCTGTAAGCCAGAAACCGGTCCCAGGATGCTTGTTTCCGGTCCAGGGAAGACATGGCTTGGCAGTTCGGGCTGGACTGTTCCCATGAGGCACATGGTCAGACTGATTTGCATATGGCCATGTCTGAACTGGGGTGGCGGAGTGAGCTAAAGAATGATGATGGATTAGGCCCAGATCAGTTGACTGGGGGTGAGTGCTTGCAATGTTCAACACTCCGTCCATCATCCCCTTTGGTTTTGCTATGTTCGCCCTAAGTTGGCAGGGTATGCCCAGACGTGGGTCCCTTGCTCACTTTGCCACTGGATGCAAGATAGCCTGGCTGATGATGGCTGTAAGCCAGAAACCGGTCCCAGGATGCTTGTTTCCGGTCCAGGGAAGACATGGCTTGGCAGTTCGGGCTGGACTGTTCCCATGAGGCACATGGTCAGACTGATTTGCATATGGCCATGTCTGAACTGGGGTGGCGGAGTGAGCTAAAGAATGATGATGGATTAGGCCCAGATCAGTTGACTGGGGGTGAGTGCTTGCAATGTTCAACACTCCGTCCATCATCCCCTTTGGTTTTGCTATGTTCGCCCTAAGTTGGCAGGGTATGCCCAGACGTGGGTCCCTTGCTCACTTTGCCACTGGATGCAAGATAGCCTGGCTGATGATGGCTGTAAGCCAGAAACCGGTCCCAGGATGCTTGTTTCCGGTCCAGGGAAGACATGGCTTGGCAGTTCGGGCTGGACTGTTCCCATGAGGCACATGGTCAGACTGATTTGCATATGGCCATGTCTGAACTGGGGTGGCGGAGTGAGCTAAAGAATGATGATGGATTAGGCCCAGATCAGTTGACTGGGGGTGAGTGCTTGCAATGTTCAACACTCCGTCCATCATCCCCTTTGGTTTTGCTAAATTAGAAGTAATTACCAAATTACTTCTCAAATGAAGTCTCTAGAAGGAGGATTGAGAACAATTAGTGCTCTGGTTTTGCACAATGGCTGAAGCTACATTTTCCATACAGGATGAGCATCCACAACCTGTTGAGGATGAGGAGGAAAATACACCACTGCGCAGAAAAGAAAGTGATGTTTAGAAGCACTTTACTATACCTTCTGGGGAAAAGAAGGTAGCAGCAAAATATGTGCAGTGCAATATTTGCAGCAAGCTTTTATCCAGAGGCACTGCAAAGAAGTATTCACATGGGATAAGTTCCATGTGGAAGCACCTCAAAACAACTCATGAAAGGGTCTACAACCGGATGATGCAGGAGAAATCAGGTGCAGCAGGACAGTTGACCTCTACAGCACTCTTGGGAGAACCATCATCAGCTGCAGTCATTACAATACCAGCCGCCTGCGAAGAATTGAGTGAGATGGTTATTCGCTGTGCGAAATGCCACATGCTTGTCAATGTAAAAATGTCTTCTGTGGTTGCATTCTTGGATATAGTGAAGAAGCATTGCTGTTAGTTTTTGTTTTTGCTTCAAGTGATCACATAATGTTTTTTGAGGATTGAAGCCAGTTGCATGTTTGCGTTTACACATCCTTAATAAAAAAAGAACATTTTTTAAAAACTGTTAAATAAAATCCTTCTAGAAATAACAATGGTTTTTGTTAGAACCACCATCTGGTCAAACAAAGAGCTAACTCTATGTTTTAAATGTGTCAGTGACTATATCGGTGTGAGAGTGGATGTGTCATTGTGTACATCAGTGTATACCTGAGTGTATTATTGGATGCATTAATGTTTGTCTGGGTGTGACAGTGTGTGCTTTGGTGTATGCCTGGGTGGGTTAGTGTCTGTATTGGTGTATTCCTGGTTGTGTTAGTGTATGCGTCAGTGTGTGCCTGGGTGTGTTATTGAATGCATTAGTGTTTGGCTGGGTGTGTCAGTGTCTGCTTTGGTGTATGCCTGGCTGTGTCAGTGTCTTCATTTATGTATGCCTGGTATGTTAGTGTATGGACTGGTATGCCCCTGGGTGTGTCAATGTATGCATAGGTGTGTGCCTAGGTGTGTTATTACATGCATCAGTGTATGACTGGGTGTGTCAGTTTCTGCTTTGTTGTATTTGTGGGTGTGTCAATGTCTGCATCAGTGTATGGGTCGATGTGCCAGTGTATCCATCGGTGTGTGCCTGGATGTGCCAGTGTATGCTTGAGTGTGTGCCTGGGTGTGTCAGTGTATGTATCAGCGTGTGCCTCGGTGTGTCAGTGACTGTATCACTGTGTGCCTGGGTATGTCAGTGTATGCATTGCTGCATGTCTGGATGTGTCAGTGTCTGCGTGTTGTGTCCCTGGGTGTGTCAGTGTATAAGTCAGTGTGTGCCTGGGTATGTTAGTGTATGCATTAGTATGTGCCTAACTGTGTCAGTGTATGCATCAGTGTCTGTGTGCCTGGGTGTGTTAGTGTATTCATGAGTGTCTGCCTGGGTGTGTTATTGCATGCATTATTGTGTGGCTGGGTGTGTCAGTGTCTACATTGCTGTATGCCTCAGTGTGTCAGTGTCTGCACTGGTGAATACCTGGGTGTGTCAATGTATGTGTCAGTGTGTGCCTAAGTGTGTTATTGGATATATTAGTGTTTGGCTAGGCGTGCAAGTGTCTGCATTGCTGTATGCCTGGGTGTGTCAGTCTATGCACAAGTGTATGCCTGGGTGTGTCAGTGTATGCATCAGGGGGTGCCTGAGTGTGTCAGTGTCTGCATTGTCGAATGATTGGCTGTTTCAATGTATGCACCGTTGTATAACTGGGTGTGTCAGTATATACACCAGTGTATACCTGGGTGTGTTATTGGATGCATTAGTGTTTGACTGGGTGTGTCAGTGTCTGCATTGGTGTATGCCTGGATGTGTCAGTGTATGCATCAGTGTATGCCTCAGTGTATTATTGGATGCATTAGTGTTTGGCTGGGTGTGTAATTGTCTGCATTGCTGTATGACTGGGTGTGTCAGTCTATGCATCGGTGTATGCCTGGGTGTGTCAGTGTGTGCGTCAGTGTGTACATTGGTGTCTTATTGTATGCATTAGTGTTTGTCTGGGTATGTTAGTGTCTGTATTAGAGTGTAGGTGAGTATGTCACTGGCTATATCAGTATGTGTATGAGTGCTTGAGAGGCTGCATCAGTGTTTGGCTCAATGTCTAAGTGGCTGTATCGATATGGGACTGGGTATGTCATTGGCTGTATAGGTATGTACCTGGGTGTGTCTGTTTCTGTTTCGGAGTGTCGCTGGGTGTATCAGTAGTTGTATCAGTGTGTGTCTGGGTATGTCAGTGGGTGTATCAGTGAGTGCCTGGGTGTCTCTGGCTGCAAAGGTCTGTGCATGGATGTGTCAATGTGTGTGCTTTTATTAGTGTATGACTGGGTATATGAGTGGATGTATTGGTGTATGTGTTTGAGTGTTTATGGGTGTGTGAATGACTATATGGGCGTATGAGTCTATCTAAGTAGCAGTTTGCATGTGTAAACTGGTGTGTGACTGACTGTATGGGACTTTGAGTGGCTGTATGAGTGTATGTGTGGGTGTGTCAGTACCTGTATGGGTCTGTTGTGACAGTTAACTAATATACATTTTTGTAACTTTACAAATACATTTTATTAACACATTACAAAACACTTTGAACCAAACAATTAACAAATAAACATAACATATTTAACTATTTACAAATACACTTTTGTGCACAAGGACTTCAGAAAGCACAAAACAAAGGGATGTTTGAAAGCATCTTACAATACCTTCAAGGGAAAAAAAGGTTACAAATAAATATCTCTACTGCAAAACTTGCAGCAAGCAGTTATCCTGGGGCACTACATAAGAATATTTACATGGGACAACTTCTATGTGGAAGCATTTAAATACAATTCCAGAAAAGGACCACAACTAAATCATGCAGGACACAGTAGGTGTAGCAGGGCAGTCCACCTGTACAGCACCCTTGGGAGAACCACCATCAGCTGCAATCATTATAATAGGACCTGCCTTAAAAAAATTAAGTGAGGTGCTTACTCCCTGGGCGAAATGCCATATGCTTGTCACAGTACAATTATCCTCTGTGGGTGCATGTTCCATTTTTTACTGTTCTCGGGTGCTATACTCATACACCAAAAGTGATGTACTGTTGAAAGAATCATCAATTGACAATGGGGAAAAAAAATCATAAAGATTGTACAAATAAAAACTTGGATTCTAACACTGAGCTGTGTAGAACATCCATGGGATGACTTACATGATTTTTTCACACAAACAAACTGTAACATTAACGACATCAAATTCAAGAAAGCAGGAGAACTTTGCTGTTTGCGTCCGTCAAATGTTTGCAGGTACTTTAAGCACAGATTTGAAACTATTCTGTCCTCCATATGCTACAAACAAAATCCACTTCTCGGAGAAATTACTGCTTTCTTTTCGCACAAAGAGTACCAAGCAAGAGGTGCTCCTCATATTCTTATGCTATTGTGAGTAAAAGATGCACCAAACATTTGAAACAGGCACAGATGAGTCTGTACTTTCTTTCATAGAACAGTATATTACATGTAGCATTCCAAAAGAAAGTGAGGGAAAAAGCTTAAAGCAGCAAGTACTTCTTTTCCATTGACATAGATGTGCAAAGTACTGTAAGCAGAAATATTTAATTATTTTCTTAGCTTCCAGTTGAACCTTCAAGTTTTTCACAGCCTGAAGCCAGTTCCTTCTTCCCAGTTCCCTTTGAAAAAAAGAAAAAGTATAAAGCTGTTAGAAAAAGCTTTCTTAAAAAGTCAATAGTACTTTTTACAAACATTTCAAAAGTACCCCCCAAAATCCTACCAGGACTGGTGTCACACTTCATGACTGCCCCTGTATTTCAACCTGCACTCCTCTGGGGTGAATTCATACTTACTGACAAGGGCATCCATCATGATGGGATACCTCAACCTCTTCCCCTTCTCTAGGGCCAGTAGGGCGTCCCTTCCATCGCCAGGAATATGACTCCAAAGGCCAGCTCCTATCCTCCTCAGAGATCCTCTGTGCCTCTAGAGCTACTTCATAGGCCTGAAATAACCTGTCTATAGCACCCTCCTCCTTACAGTCAGGCAACAAGTCTCTGGGTATATGGATTCTTTCTTCTGCACTGGACACATTAGTTTTGCTCCCACCATTTTTGCTAGACTCTAACAGCTGTTTGGCCTTCAAGTCCATCTCCTTGACAGTCACTTTATGAGCCAACAAGACCCTTTTCTCTTCCAAGGCTCTTTCAGCCTCAGATCTTCTCTCCTTTGAAGCCACCTGGGCCAGCTGCCGCTCCAGGTCCCTCTCAGCCTGTCTGTCCTTGAGCTCCTCAGGGCACTGGATTTGGGAGGAGACACTACTTCCTGCATTGAATCCAGTAAGGAACTCTCTCTCTGTGGGGGATCCCCTCTCTCCTCAGGAACCTTTGCCCAGTCATTTCTCTACTCCTTTTCCTCCTTCCCAGAGCCAGTACCCTTAGTGGCCCTGATCCTGAGGTCAACTACAATCAGGGTGCTTCCTTCTCAAGAGTGCTAAAGTAGTCCTCTTAAAACTCTTCCTGTGGTGCAGATTGCATTCTGCAGATGTCCTTCCAGACTATAAGGGCAAACTAGTACTCAAACGTCAACGTAAAGGTGGGTAAATGGGTGTGTGAATGGTTTTATGGGTTTGTGAGTGAGTGCGGCAGTCGCAGTCTGGCTATATGAGTGATGGGTACATAAGTGCTTTTGTGGTAGTGTAACTGGGCCTGTAAGTGCCTGCCTGACTGTATGAGCATATGCAAATTACATACTATTAAATTACATACTATAAGCAAGCACCCAAAACATTAATTTATATTGCCATAATAAAAATAATATTCATTCAGTATACCAATTCCTCTTTCTCCTTTACTGCTCATCAAAGCACCCTTCTATTTTCCCTTATAGTATACTGTCTAGAAGCTACACATTTTCCTTCAACTTACATAGTCACATTTTTAAAAAATATATATTTTTATATACTACAACCTAATTAACATACCTGTAAAAGCTCTTTGCTGTTCTCTCAGTTTTATTTCTACAACTGGTAACATCTGTTTTCAATTGAAATCTCCAGTCAGAAATCCAGCAAACCACCTCCTTTCTCAGTAGAAAAGCAGGTAAAATGGCTACCCCTCAGCATGTGCTCTAATTAACAAATCACAGGGTTTCTTTCGTCTTTTTGTTTTGTTATACCACTTCAAATTGGTCATTATTCTTTTAACCCTTTCCATGTTTACTGCGAAGAAGCCCAATTTGGTTGTTTTTTTCCATGAATACCCAAATCCACCCCAATACTCAGCGTGCCCCCCCATGTAACTTTGCAGCGGTTTCGCGAATCTATGCGGGAGCCTATTAAACAATTTAACATTTTACTACTATAAGTTTGCATCTACATTTAACTTTATAAGATAGTACTGATTTAGAAAATTACTCCTCCATAATAAGGAATGTGTCTAAACCACTCTACTTTTACATTAAAAGGTACACTCTCCTCAGAACCCTTCCCCACACTGTTTTAGCTCAATTTCTTTAGCAACTGTGGGTGTCACGGT
Organism: Calotriton arnoldi; assembly: GCA_963921515.1. Lineage (NCBI taxonomy): Eukaryota > Metazoa > Chordata > Amphibia > Caudata > Salamandridae > Calotriton > Calotriton arnoldi. Next base: position 225,963 of record CAWUFW010017337.1, on the reverse strand, counting down.
GGGTGTGGGAGTTTCTGTTTGTGTCAGTGGGTGTGAGAGAGTTTGTATGGGTGTTACATTGGATGTGAGAGTGTCTGTGTGAGTGAGTGTGAGAGTGTCTTTATGGGCATCAGAGTGGGTGTGAGAGTGTCTGTGTGTGTGTCACTGGGTGTGAGAGTGTTTGTATAGGCATCAGACTGGATGTGAGAGTGTCTGGGTGTGTGAGTGGGTGTGAGCGTGTCTGTATGGGTGTCAGAGTGGGTGTGAGAGTGTCTCTCTGGGTGTGTGAGTGGGTGTGAGAGTGTCTCTATGGGTGTCAGAGTGGATGTGGGAGTGTCTGTCTAGGTGTCACAGTGGGTGTAAGAGCATCTGTCTGGGTGTGTGTGACTTGGTGTGAGAGTGTCTAGATATATATATTTTTTGATTCGTTGGCGAGATTTACTGATCCATTGTGGATTTGCACGGGGGGCGCGCTGAGCCCCACGATGGATCTGCGGATGTCATGCGTAGCAAAAAAGAAAGTTTTCTGGTTTTTTGCTGCCCATTGTACATGCTTTTCTCACATCTATAGCACACAAATGGGGTCAGGAAAGTTCTAACCTTAACCCTTCATTTATTATAGATACTACTTTTTAGCCCATTTCCCGCTATATAAAGTGGCAAGTGAAACTTTTCTGTCAAGTTGTGGCCAGCCAATCAGGACCTTGCTTTGGCACATGAATTTGTGGATTTGCGGCAACCACCAGTAGGCAGTTATAGTTAAGACCTAGTTTCCATAGGAAAAGCATTTTTTGTTTTGCTAATAACTTTGGCACAGTTTGATGAACCTTACGAAAATTTCAAAATTAGTACACCACTCACTTCAGCAGCTGTGTCTAAAGTTTCGGGGTGATTCGTCAAGCGGGAGCTGAGAAAAAGAGGGGTCCCAAAACGTATTTCCTCTATGCAATTTCCCATAGGGATTTTGAACACGACTACAGCCCGAACTGCTAAACGGAACTACACCAGATTTGGCAGAAAGGTCGTTTTTGGTCCGGAAAGCACGCTTTTTTGTTATTTGGTGTAAATACGTTCAGTAGTTTTCGAGCTATTAAAAGAAAACCAAATTTGTATATCGGGGGGGGGGCGCATACCCTCTGTGGCTCCACCTATGGTGAATGAACAAATTTGCGTGCCAAGAGGCTTGTGTGGTGGGTACAGTGGGATTGCCACTGAATCTGAAAACACATTGTAAAACAAAATGTGGGTTAGCCGTTGTTGGGGGGGTTGGCCACCCCAAAGGGGACTGAGCAAGGGCCTTCCCAGAGGAACCCCCTCGCTTCACATGGTCAAAGGCTGTGCGCAGCAGGGAGTTAGGGGGTTGTAGTGGGTTTGGGAGCACAACCTGCCTCTCAGGGATATGCCCCTCTGTTGGATTTGAGTGGAGTAGTGCGAACCTTGGCTCCTGCCACTGCATGCACACCAATTCCCACATGGTGGCCTTCATCAGAGGAAGTGCTGCCATTACTGCCTTCCTGGAAGTGAGGAGTAGGAAGATATTTACATGGTCGTTCTCTCCCGAGCAAGATGAAAACCACCAATGCAAAATCCTAGATGAATCCTAAATGTTCTGAAATGATTTTGCAATTATGGGGGCCTCATATGAAGCTATGTTTTGTCATTTTACTACGTGCAGATTATTAAGTAACATCATCCCTATACAGAATACAGGGCTACATTAATATTGTTGGGTGATCAACCGCAGTCACCAGGTTCTCACAAAGGTGATTTTGAAACAGGATCCTCACTCACTTTTAAGTCCTTTTTTCTTTGCCTTCTCACATCGCAGGGGTGGGAGGACACTGCATTGACATTATCAGTGATGGCTTCCAATACCCTGGCATGTGCCTAGGGGTTGGTGTTGGTCATGAAGTGGCCCATGAGTCTGGGCATCTTTTTCACAACCTTTTCTGCCAAAACTTCCAGCACCGCCCTCTTTAAAGTGTTGAGTTCTCTCAGCCTGCCGGAGGCCGTCATGTGATATCTGCCAGGTGAGGAGGAGGATTGTATGTCAGAATATCAGGTGGTCATGACAACCTGCCAAAATTTCGCAGCCTAAATATCGAGGACAAAAACATTGAGAAGGTAAGTATTATACACAAGTACACATTTACTATTCTTAACTCCACATCTACGTTGAAGATATATATGTGGTCAAGATACATAGGTGGAGTCAATTATAGTAAACCTATACTTGTCTATATATTTTTGCTTGGTAGATATTTTTTTTCCTGCGTACATAGTCTATGCTATTTTGGCACACCGATATTTCCCACAAGATATTCAGGTCTATATGCTCAGGATATTGAGATGATACTCAAGTGGGAGGGTAGAAGCTGATTGTATCTGCAGGACAAAATGGCTCCCCCTATGTGGATAAGTTCAGATGTCTCCAGGAACAGCGGTTGGGCTTGTAGGACTTGCTTGGGAGTTCAGGGGTAGTCTTTCTGGGTCAGAATTGTGTGTAAAGCCACCTGGATTACTCTATGACGATGCATTTCCTGGAAAACAAGCAACTTCCTGTTTTTCCTTGCACATGCAGTAATTCAGGTGTGGTAATTTCACACCCACTAACTTTATGTGCAAAATTACTTTGTGTAGAATACTGACACCCGGCCGCTTTGTATGAATCTAGTCCTGTGTGGCCGGTGCAAAATCACTCTGCGGTGGCAGTATTGCCAGGTGTGGTAATTCTGCACACTGGATCAGCCCATCTTGTAGCATGGGCCACGGAATAGCTCACTCTCTAGGAACGTGTCTTCAATTAGGAGAGCAGCATAAGGAAATCTCTGTTGTAAGTGTAAATCCAATGCATTCTTATTTCAATTAACCATAATTGTTGCTAAATATACTCTTTACACTTTATTACTCATAAGTGAGGCAGATTGTTTTAATCAAAGAAGCTATAACTTCAGGGACTCATATTACTGCTTGCAGTGAGCCATCTGAAGGGATACGCTCTTGTTCACTGGGCTTTCTACAACCAAACCACGACTATTAGTCTCAGTTAAGTGTATTATGTTCAGTAGGTCTAAAAAAAACATTCACACGGGGAAGAATATTGTGAGTTATGCCATAATTGATGATCAGATCAAAATTATAAAATTATACGCCCTAGAAACCGCCCTTTAAAATATAACGATCCAAAGTTTTATTAAGTGAACATTTTCCGCATCTTTTTTTGGATTGTTGTTTAATAATGTTTGTATCAATAATATAGAGTCCAACTGGTGACCAATATGTTAATGTTTAGCAGTAGTGTTTTACTTTCTCGCAGCAAAAAGGAAACATGTTATTAACAATTTTCTCCTTGGTTGCCAATTCCTTTTTTAATTCCCAGTGATGAGACATATTCTGCAATTTTTTTATTGTTTGTCAGTTAGGAAAAATACCGTATTCAGTAGGACTGTAAAGAAGAATGTTTATTAACATACTAGTGCCGCATGGTGTGGAGCCTTTAATAGTACTATTTTATTTTTTGATGTTATATTTAGATGTGCCTTCATATTGCCAGTCAGTGTGCTTAAGATAAATAAGTCTATTCTAGTTAAAACATACTTGAAGGACGAGCAAGTGGATAGACACACCGATCTCCACCACCATGCAGTGGCATTGTGAGGTGCTGCAGCTATGCATCTATGTGGTGTGGTCAGACACACATCTATGTGTGTAGCAGGAAGCACAGACATGGCCACTGCCACTAGACAGATAAAGCACACAATATTTACACATGGCATCTGGAAGTACATTTATTAGGATGGTGGTTTAAGAAAATATGGATATTCTTTGTGTACACAAATGTAAGTATAAAGTGCTGTGAAAGAAGCAGCCCCTAGTATGTTCAGTGAAAACCATTACTACCTGAATTAGGGCATGAAACAAGAAGTAAAGTGTTAACACCACATGACAAAACCAGATATCATATAGTCCAGAGTACCGCATTGGTCACCATCCATTTCCTTTACTGGTGCAGTTACTAACTCATGCACGTGGCAGGGAATTGGAAACGTTAAATATATTTTATTTAAATTGTAATACAAACAAGAAGAAGGTATTTGTATGGGAGACTGCACTGGCAGCTTTTCATCCAACAGGTGGGTTGGGGATTAACACTCACCTTCCATTCCTGTACCCTCAGTAACTAATCTAGTTTATTTTCGATCAATCGTTTTCACTTCCCACCAAAGTACATAAAGTCATTTCTATCTGTTTGTATTACAATAGAATGCAGACCAAGCTGTTATACTCTCCTGTTTGGTTTATTACAACTCTATCTGTCTTGGTCTTTGACTCCGGCTCGCTCTTACCCTATAATTGATGAAACTTGCGCCCACTTGGCTCATCCTTGATCTTCAGCACATATCTCACATGTCCTTAATGCCTTGCACTGTCTGCCTATTACTAGAAGGTCTACCTTCAGAGCCTCTGCCTGTGCCAAAGAACTGACAAGCAATAAGGAAGTACCTACTTGCACTGCAACTTTCATTTGTACTGTCTTTCACAATCTCTTAGATCTTCCACTCCTCATCTTATCAGGGTTTAATTTAGGGTTTGTCAGAATGGGATTTCTGCCATGAATGGCTGGAGGTTATTCACTAACCAACCGCCATGATCTTCACCTTATTTCCTGGTTGTGGAGCTGCAACATTTCCTCTGGAGAAGCCTGAGTTGGCACCACCCAATGAAGCATTTATCTGGTGTCCTATTTGCCGCATCCTAGTTGACTAATGAATGTTGTAATGCCTGCCCTTTTTAGGATGAGAATTCCAAAGTTATTTATTTCTTTCATTCATGGCTTGTGGACCCCAGCAGATAAGAAAACTCTTGAGACATCAAGGACCGTCTGCTCTGGGGTTTTGTTCTGTGAAACAAAAATAAATTGTGAGAAGTCTGTAATGATGTTGTGGCCAGTCCAGCACTATGTTTGTGACCCAAGTGCTCTTGCAATACCAGCAGAAGAACCTATGTCATAAATATTCAAACATGGAAGTAGGACTGCCATCACTCCAGTATAGTGGCTGACCTCCTGCTAAACCTTTAACAGGTTGTGTAGGCTTCCAACGCACTCTCTATTCTTTCATAATTGACGCACAGCACTTGGAATCTGATTCAATACAGACAATCGACTTCTAATGGGTAAGTGGTCTTCACTCAGGACTAACACATAACATTGTTTTTAGTCTAACGATGTGGGTTGTTATAGAGACGATTCCAGACAGGACATTGATGGAAAGGGGATCTTTGAACCTCTTTTTTTTGGTAAAATGATCAAACAGTATCCCCCACTGGCCGTATGGCCCTTTGGTTGTCAATTTGAAGCGTTGAGAGGGAGCTTACATCAAAAACCTTTCAAATACCTTGATACCAAAGGGCTTCACAATGATGACAGAGAAGATAGTATTTCAACCAAAAGGTTTATTTTTCAGATTAATAATCAAGCATCAATCCACAAATTTGAAAATGATTAAGAAAGTATATCAATGCAGCCATGATATTCAGGTGTTCAAGTACTCCAAATTCAAGTATTTTGAATGACAGAATAGCAACAAACAATATGTAAAAAATGCAACATTTCCAAATAATATGTTCCATAAAGGAACCCACTCACTCTAAGTATAGAATAAAGAAAGCTGGGGATTTCTAAAGAGGAAGGGAATAAGGTGTCAGCATCATGTGAACCTCAGTAGAAGTTCAGAAGGAAATGAAAGACTGTCTAGCGTAAAGCTTTCCACTCAGTGGAAAGCCCAGCAGAGAGATCTGCCCTGTTCTAAAACAGGGAAAAGTCTCAGTGAAACTAACTATGGAACACTAATTAAAGGGAAACATCCTTTACCCCGCATGCTATACTCTGCATGCCATTACACCGCATTTTGTACTCTGCATTAACTTTTACAACGCAGGGCTTTACACCGCAAAACTGTTTCAACGCATTCCCCAAAGTAACGCCCCCCTGGAGTTAGAATAGTAATTGCGTTGGAATGGGGAATGCATTGTAACGGATTGCGTTGTAAAGCCCTGCGTTGTAAAAGTTAATGCAGAGTAAAAAATGCGGGGTAATGGCATGTGGAGTAAAAAATGCGGGGTAAAGTGTCCTATTCCTAATTAAAAGCACAATCGAAGGTTCTAGAACATACGTACCTCACTCCCACAGTCCAAGACCAATCCCGTGGCAACATTTGGCAGGAACCGATATACTCACCAAATTCCCACTCTCATACAATTAGGAACACATCTGCTTGTTCTTGAGAGTTGCATCTTCCTAGCACACTGGAAACAGGAGGCTCCTTTCACCATCATCTCTTCACTGCTGCTGCCAAATGTCTCCCTCCAGTCCTCACCAGCAGTCTTATACATAACAATAAACCTTTCTCTAGCTAACAAGGAAACTGATAATGCACCTGCAAAGGGAAGGAAAACAGCACACTGGCAACTTTAATATATGAGAATAATCAATTAGGGCCCAAAGCCAGGCTAAGTGAACTTGAAAATCAAAGATAGAAGCACAGTACAGTATTTTTTTTTTTTTAAATCTATTTATTGAAACATGTATTCGATCCACCATTGCACTCAAAGAGCATTCGGAACATGAGGTACAGTGTTGCATACACTTGGGACGGATCACAGACACAGCACTTGACACATCTTGCAATTGTTCTTCTATCATTCCCTCACGTTTGTGCCCCCCACCCAGCTAATTCCTATATTTCTCTCATGGGTTTCCCATTTCTTGGTGCAACCTCTACTTTTATACACAGCTTTCTCTGCAATTCAACACCAGTCCATATCCTGCTTCCAACTGCTAAGCCTCGGTGCATCCTGCGCCCCCACCACAGCCTTGCTATATTTCGCTTTGCCACCCCGATGCCAGCATGAGCCAGGTTTTCATGTGTGTGGGCCACCTGGTCACCCTGTGACTCCCAGTAAGTGCCAACGTGCGTCTAGATGTATGCGTAGGCCCAGCACCTCGGACATCACCCCGGCCACTTCTGACCAGTAGCGCTGGATTTTGGGACACTCCCAAATAATGTGGAAGAAGGTGCCTGCTTCCCCAAACCCCCTAGCACAGTGGTCTGTGTCTGATCTACCTAGTCTGCAATGGAGCGTTCGAGGGGTGTACAACCTGTGCAGGACTCCAAGCTGGATTAGTCTGAATCTTGCCCGTATAGCCACCTCTCTGGGGCTTTGGATCGCTTCCTGCCAGTCATTGTCCTCTAACAACCCCAAGTCTGATTCCCAAGCTTCTCTCAGTGGGCCCAAGGGGTCAGGGAGGTTGTTCATTTTCTTTCGATGTGTGAGGGAGACCACTTTATCGATCATGGGGTCAAGTAGCAGTCGGTCCTCCAGCGGGGAATAGTCGGGCAGCGATTCCCCTTCTGGCACGTGACGTCTTAGGGCATGTCTCCGTTGTAGATAATGAAACTGTTCTCCGTCAGTCATTTGGTAGTCAGTCTGGAGTTCTTTAAAGGTGATCATGCTCCCATTCCGCCATATGTCCCAGAGGGTGTCTATGCCGATGAGGTTCCATCTACGGAATCCCTGCAGGCGTCCTACGTCGCCCAATATGTCGCTTTCCCATAGTGGCGTTTGCTGAGTCAGTCTGGACTGCCATCCCAGTAGTTAAGTGGCTGCATGCCACGCTCATACCACCTCTTGTGTATGGGCGGATAGAGACCTTTCCCTGCTTCCGCGATATAGGGCCACAAGATGCCCTCCGTTTCCCATAGTGTATTGGTCTACCCAGTATGCCGGCTCAGAGTGGGGTGCGAAGACCCAGCCATTAAAATTAATGAGTTGGGTCACTAGGTAATAACTTGGGATGTCTAGGACCCCCAGTCCTCCCTCAAATACCCCCCGCTGGAGTTTGCGTAGTGCTATGCATGGTTTACCGCCCTCCCACAGGAGGCTGCGTTGTTCCCCCTCAATGGCCCGAAAAAAGGTATCTGGGATCTTGTGTGGGGTGTTCTGCAAGGCGTAGAGCAGGCGCGGGAGGGCCTTAATTTTAAACAGTACTGCTCTACCCATGAGGGATATTGGTAGTCGTCGCCAGTTTGTCACGTCTTCACGCAGCCTCGTCAGTTGGGAATGTATGTTTAGGTTTAGGAATTCCTAAGCTGATTTTGTGATCCATATGCCTAAATATCTAAACTTATTGTGCTGTACCAGGGCCGCGCAGTCAGTTGTGAGCAGTAGGAGCTCACCAGCGAGATTGTAGCTTAGGGATTTGTCCCAGTTTATCTGGTATCCAGAGTAGGTGCCGAAGAGTCGGAGTATGTTGATGAGTCTGTGAAACGTTTGTCTTGGTCTAGATGCATTTAGTAGCAGGTCATCGGTCTACAGGGAAATGCACTCATCCCATCACCCCGACATCTATACCTCGGACAAGAGGGTCTCCGCGGACCCATGCCGCAAGTGGTTCAAGCGACATCGCAAAGATTATTGGGGAGAGTGGGCACCCCTGTCGCGTACCTCTGTGGAGCGCAAATGACCTAGAGACCGATCCGTTCACCCGCATTCGGGCTTTTGGATCACGATAGAGAAGGCGGGCCCATGCACAGAAATTCGGTCCGAAGCCCAGCCTAAACAAGACCATGTGCAGATAGGGCCATTCAATACTGTCGAATGCCATACGGGCATCCAATGACAGTAGTGCAGCCAGTTCATTTGGATTCGCTGCCGTAGAGTGCATTACCCCATATAGGCGCCTAAGGTTCAGTCTAGTGCTTCTCTGGGGCATGAATCTTGATTGATCTGGGTGTATTATGGTGGAGATGATGGGAGCAAGTCAGTTTGATAACACCTTTGCCAGAACCTTAGTTTCAAAATTAGGTAAAGAGATGGGTCGGTAGGAGCTGCACAGCTCCGGGGGTTTGCCTTTTTTTGGAATGACTACGATTGTGGCTAGTCTCAGGTCCTCAGGTAGGCACCCATCGTGCAATGTGGCATGGAACATGTCTAGCATTGGTTGTGCCACCACTGTTGCTACACATTGAAAGAGTTCTGCGGGAAGCCCGTTCGGGCCCACAGCCTTCCCGGACTGTAAGTCCCGGACGACCCCTTCCACCTCCTCCTTCACCAAGTCCTGGTCAATGGCTTCCCTATCTTCCCTCGAGAGAGTCAGCAGAGAGATATCTCTGAGCAGTTCCATGCTCTCGTCCTCTGTCCTGGCCGTCACTGATTGATGTAGTGATTTATAATATGATGCGAAGGCCTCAGCTATGTCTACTCCAGACTTACGTGTTCCACCGTCATTCATTTGGATTTCCGCAACCCAGTTTCTCTCTCCGTCTCTCGTCTCCAACCATGCAATATGCTTGTTGGCCTTATCCCCTAGGTCGTATAGCCACCCCTGCATAGCTATTGCATGCTGTCGGGCTGCGTCTTCCCCCAGATCCATAAGCTCCCTTTGCTTAAGGCGTACCCTGTGTCTCTGCTCGGGGTTATCCGACTCGTTGTACCGTATTGTTCGCTCCAGGGTGTCAATTTCTTTTCTAACTCGTCACATCTGAAGTATCTCTCTTTCCTCATTCATTCCTTCTGTCACTGCCTGTACATATCCCCTGGCCACCACTTTATACGCCTCCCATGAAGTGCAGTGCGAGTCAACTGACCCCGCGTTGTTGTCAAAATATTGCTGCATTCGCTCTCTGAACTTCTCTTGTAGTACTTTATCCTTGAAGTGTCAGGGAGCTATATGTGGTGAGAGGCCCTGGAACAGAATCTCAACCTGCGAGTAGTCAGATATGCCCCTCGTCTTGTGCTGTGCCCCGCGGAAAGGTCCCACATGTGTACATTGTGTAAAGAAGTAATCCAGACGTGACCCACTACCGTGTGCAGCGTGTACTGCCTACTGGTCGGGTTGTGAAGCCTCTATAAATCCGAGAGGCCCATCGCCTCTGTGAATGCCCACAATGGTTCGCCCCCCACCCAGACAGGCGCCGCCGTCCTGTCCAGTTCATGCGGCATTACAGCATTCATGTCCCCTCCGATTATAAGCACACCGGGGGGCCTACCTAGTAGTGTTTTGCTTAGCTCAGGGAAGGTCCCCACGTGTAGCCTTGGCGGAATGTATACTGAGCATAGGTTTAGATTTCGGCCCTCCCGTGTCCCAGCCAGGGCCACAAACCCACCCAGTGGATCCCGCCAGATGCGGTTCGGTAGGAGGAGTATTGAGGTTTTAGCCAAGATCGCCACTCCCCTGGACCTTGACGTAAAGCCCGCATGTGCTAGTAGGGCATACCCGAACCTGTTTAATGCCAGGTAGTGATTGCCCCTTAAGTGAGTCTCTTGTAGAAAGACTAGATCAGGGTAATGTCTATGTGGGTATTGTAGGACCATAGTTCGCTTGATCTTATCCCCTATACCATTGACCTTCCACGTCAGGATTTTCAGTGTGGTTACAGAATGCGAAGCCATATCTGCTGTCCGGTGGTTGGTGTCTGGACTCCCTTTTCCATCCCGCTCCCTTACCCTCCGTCCCTTAGCTGTTGCCCAATATGCCCTACCTAAGGTGGTGATTCAATGAGGGGATCATACAAAACATATAGCAAACATAACATTAAACTGCTTAGGCTAGTACCCTTTGTATAAACCCCCCTCCCTGCCACCCTGCACTGTAGGTTTAAAACTACCCACTTCCCCAATTTGCAGAACACCTGTCACCCAAGTAGAACCGTGAATCTATTACCTGGGATTGGCCAGCGCCACCACTTAAGAACTGGAAGCAGCCCTCTCGCCCTCTTAGCCTCCTTTATTTAAACATGTGTCCTTCTGTATATCAATGTCCATTATCATCCTTAATCATATGGGGGGATCTATTTTACCTGCTTAAACATTCGACGTCGCTGTCACCTCTCAGATCGACCACAGTCTCAAGTTCTTACCTTCATTGTGATGGCTGTTCACTCACCCCACCCACCCCCCATAACTCATTTGGAAGAGTCCAAGGGGTCAACCTCCAAAAGGGGGCCGCTTCTGCATGTTGAGTGCGGTGTCTATAAGGGGAGACGTCCCTCCTATCCCACGTCACCGGTTGTATCCTTGTCGTGGCTGTCGATTGGCCTTCCGTCCTCCTTCAAGCCATTCCCATACCTCATTAGGCGATGTAAAGTACCATGACTTGCCATTGTCTAGTACTCTCAGCTTGGCTAGATATAGCATCATATATTTGAGGTTTTCAGTCCTCAATGTTCTTTTGACCTCATCAAAGGTGCGCCGTTGGCGCTGGACCATGAGGGTGAAGTCCGGGAAGAAGCGACTTAATGCATTTTCATAGGGCTGGTCACCTTTGGCTCGGGCCACTTGTAGGATGGCATCGCGGTCCCGGAAGTTGAGGATCCGTGCAATGATGGTTCATGGTGGGGCCCCCGGGTTTCGGCGGCGGCACCAGTGCTCGGTGAGCCCTCTCTAATGAGAAGAAGCCGGACAGGCGCTTGGGCTGGAGGTGCCTAAGTATAAGATCTTCTAGGAATAAGTCCACATTAGGGCCCTGTGCCGCCTCCGGCACCCCCACCACCCTGATGTTGTTCCTGCAGGCCCGTCCCTACTGATCCTCCAGTTTTGCCACCATTATTTTGTGGTGGTGCGTGAGCTGCTGTAACCTTTCTTCTATTTTTTTGGTAGCGGCTTGTAATTCACTAATGTTCGTTTCAGCCACAGCGACCTTTTCTGAGGTCTTGTTTATGTCTGTTCGTAGGAGGTTCACCTCAATTGTGATCTTGTCCAATTTGGACTCCAGGGTCATTCCCAGCTCCTGGATAGCCGCCATAATAGCCCCCAGGGAGAACTCTGCCATCTCCTGCGTTCCCTGTGTCCTCAGCCATTGTCGCCCTGGGCACCGTGCACTTGTCCAGTTTGTTGGTCTGTGGTGGAGGGGCACCCTTGGACCGCATTGTGTTCCCGCCTTCAGGGGAGGTGGTTTGGTTTCCTCGAGTCCCGGACTAGACCACCACAGTGGGCCCCAAAGTCATTGTCCTGACCAGTGATGTCTAGAATACCCCCCGCCGGGCCTTTTCAGTGACCTGTTGGGTCAGGAACTCTCACTCCACGCTGCGTTGGTGGGGCGTCCAAGTTATGGTCTATGTCCGCCGGATCCCCGGCGCAGCCCACCAGGCCTCAGCGCTTCATAACTTCTCAGCCCCCAGCGTCCGTCCCGCTCAGCCTCTCGATCTCCCTCCAGAGGGCCCCTCAGTATGCCCGGTTTCAAGCTCGCGACTTTGGGCCGACCTGCCAGGTCTCATCCACCCCCGGACATCTCCACTCACCACCGTGAAGGGGATGCAGGGGGGACCCAGCCGGCCCACTCCAGTGTTTTCCACAGGGCCCCACAGGCAGCGGCTGATGATGTGTCCCGCAGTCCTCACCACCGCACTGAGCCCTCTATCCTTCTCACCCAGCTTGGGCCATTCTTCAATCTGGTGTGCACTGGGAGCCCCGGCCACAGCCTCGCCCCAGCCCCAGCCGCAGCAATCCGGACACCCCAGCGATCTCCGCCCCTCAGGGTCGGGTGATGTATTGCCACTCGTTGGCAGGGCCAGAGGGCTGCCACAGAGCCCTGCCGCCGCGCAGCTGTCCCCGCCGAGTGGGGCCCCAGGAGCAGGCTCCGCTGTCTAGTTTATGTTCCCTCACGGGGGCCCTCACGAGCAACAGCCAATGTAAAGGCTCACCACCCCTCACTGCCGCGAAGGGCCTCCGTCTGTGGCATCCAGTCTGGGCCGCTCCTCACTCCAGTAGGCTCAGGTGATGATGGGCCCCCAGGAGCGCCGTCCGCAGCCCCACTCCGGCCCCAGACCTCGGCCGCAGCCTGCACGGACACCCCAGTGATCCCCGCCGGTCAGGATGAGGCGGATGGTTGCCAGATTTCGGCGAGGACGGGAAGGCTGCCACAGAACTTTCTCACTGTGCGGCCATCTTGGCTAGCGCCAAGCCACACCTGGCACAGTACAGTATTAATAATGCTTACCAATCAAACAATTATTATCATTAAGTGAGTACAATTAGTTAACTTGATTATATTGATTATCATCCAACTTGGTATAACTTCTCAATAGGTTAATAAGTCGTGACCTAATACAATTCTTGTAAGAATAGAACGCAAATTTTTGAACGTTAGACCCCTTGAATATATGGATCACAAGTAAATGCATATAAATAATATATAGAAGGTGGAGCCTAGCATTACACTGCTCCAACATCAATAATGACTGCAGAGATGTAACTGAAGAAATGCAGGGTGAAGCAGGACTGTAAACTGCTGTTGCAATGATGGAAAAGCAGTGGTGATCTATAGAGGTGCCACAAGCTGTTGGGCAACAGAGGACTTGAGGTGGAATCAAAGACACCAATGGACCATTTTGAATTAGCCAATTGTTCCCAGGCAGTAAGAAGGTACCCAGTGTTCTGCCCACATTCTGGAATTGTCTGGCTTTGTCCTGGAGAATGTTACTCCCATCTGTCAGGGGCAAGAGCAAGATATTTTCCACTGCCCTTCTGCTGTCATTGACTCCCATTTGGGCACCTTGGCTTGCCCTGGTCCTATCCTTGATTCCCAGTCTCCCTTTTGGCTTCTGAACCATCTGCCCCTGTCTCCGCAGCAAAAGTCTCACCTCTTATGGATTCTACCAATGGGGTGTGAAGTCTGGCCTTGCCAGCAGGCCATTGTTGGTTGGTTTGCTGTTCTGGATACTAGACAGCAAAAAACGAGTCAGGACTGTTTGACCAGCTTCTGTATTCAACTTACACAGTTCATGTTCCTTGAAGCTGTGTCACGGCTGCAAATCTTCACAGGCTACTCGAGTTCCTCAGCACCTAAAAAATGGAGACTGAAAACTATTTCCTAAGTCAGTTTCGGCGCATGTATAGCGTATGTACAGCTCACCCAGTAGTTTACAAATATCTTGATTGCAAGTGATTCAAAGCTACAGGAAGAATTTGTCTATGTAATTATGATTTTGGTCTCCAGCTGTTGTTAGATTTTAATCTTTTTAACATTAACATTTTAATTGTGCATGTTCAAGTTTGCGTAATTTATTTGATGTTTTCTCGCTTTTATGATTTTACTTATGTAAATCGAATAAAGCGTTAATGAAATTGAAATTGATTGCAAGACTGAAAGCACATTTTGAATACATAGGACCTTTCTGAGGTACCAGTGCATGCATGTTGTAGAGCACATTAATAGATCACTCACTGATCATGTAATATATTTCATTTGAATTACTTATCTAATTGTGGATGACATAATGCATAATATGCAAACAAAGCTGGTATATTAAACCTTCTGACAAACGTAAGATGTAATACAAAAAAAGTAATAAGTAATACACAGCAAGTAAACACATAATAATATCAGTGACTTCTTAAGGACTTCGGGAGCCGTGGGCCAAACATATTTTGTGGGTCCCTGCTCGGAACAGCTTTGAATTTATGATCCAATTTCAAATCTTTCATGCACTCTTTGGCCAGATCACTGACAGTGCATATGCTCACTGGTCTAAATTCTAAATGTACTTACATCTAATATTCAGGGATAGTGACGTGTGTTTTCAATATTATAATTCAGAAGCAGCTCACTGATATTATTGCTAATAATCTTTATAACCCCCTCTCCCATTTCCTATATGTGAGGTCCAGTTTTGATCTAAAAGAAACCTTTTTTTATGGATGTTACATGGTGCTGAAAAACAAACATTTCTCTGCAAAATGTCTGTAATAGACTGCCGTAGTCTGCAGACTGTTTCCCACAGAGTGGGGGCCACCGACTTGATTCCTGGCCGCAGCTGGGGTGGGACTATGTCCCCCAGCAGTCCTCAGCCGGGGAGGAGGGGCAACCAAAGCGCTAAAGGTGCCGACCAGTTCCCGTAATGCGAGACCTAACCGGGCATGTGCCCGGGGGAAGACCGTGCCAAGAGTGGCCCGTCTGCACCTGTCTGCGGCTGGACGAGGCCAGACTGGGCCTTAGCTCTTGACCCTTTGCTTCTCCATAAGCACCCATATAGGGCAAGTGTAAACTGCTGCCAGTCAAAGCGCAAGGTAAGCCGAGTTCATCATCAATAATTTCAAACTACTTGACTAGCGTCATGGGTGCCCTCGACAAAGAAATAACTTCAGTTGAACAAAGAATAGGACCCTGTAACCATGCTGTTGGAGATATTGTAAGCTCCCCTCATTTTGCTGTCTTGACCGCCAGAGGCCTCGGGGACATTCCTGGCAGCACAGTTAATGGGTGCGTCCAGACCAATCAGATGTAATTAACTCAATTTGTCTTTCTGATTCATTTATAGATCCCCCCACTTGAACGTATGAAAATTCCTGATCCCCTTTTGGTTATGTCAACTAGCCCTACTCGAGAAGGACCCACTCTAGCCACTAAAGCTGCTGTTAAGACACGCAGGCCTGTTACAAATAAGGGCAAATTGATCAAAATCCCAGAAGCCAGCACTGAGGATTTTGACCGTTTATTTACTCTTCTGCAAGCATTAGAAATTTCTGTCCAATTTTCTCTGGACTCTCTCTCCGCAAGATTAACCCTTGGTGAAAAAACTACTACCAGTTGTCTTGAAATACTGCAAGCAAATGTTAAGCATAGACCCCCCTCATTTGAGTTTTTCTATCGGGTTTCCTTCTTGTATTTCATCTTCTAGTTCAATTCTGCGCAGTAATCATCTTTCCACCCGACATACTTCAGGACGGTGTACTGGTATTCCATCCACTAGCAATCAAGTGCAGCAGACCTCATGTACTGATATCCAACCTGCTAAACCAAATGTCACTTTGTCCGACACTATAACTGGGGGACCAACAAGAGTCCTGGATCTTTCCCCATAAGCTACGCCTTTCATGGTCATTCTTTGAAATGTACCAACTATTATCCACCCTGGCACTGAATCCTGGAAGAGCTTGAGAAACAAATCCATACACTGGTTGGGTAAGAATACAGGCATGACAGATGTTCTTTTTGAGGACTTAATATTGGTCAGAAGGGTAGCAGAGGAGCCAAATCTCTACCAAGTGACTGTATAATTATGTATTTTAAATCCCCTCTTCTGGTACAATCTATTTTGAACAGAACCAGAGTTAGTTCTACTTCTTCTATGCAACATCCAGTGATTACCCTTCCAAAGGGGCATTTTTACCGACCCCCGAACCAGGAGGTGGGACATCACCCATCCCAGGCGTCGGAACGTGCTATACCTTCTGCCCACCATTCTTTTATCACTATGCAGAACCGCTTTGCCATGTTGTCAACACTGGATGATATTGACTGACTTTCACAGGGGCCTGTGGAGACTCTTCGCCATGTTGCGTATCCGTCTACGGGCTCTGAGTCTTTCTTGTCAACTATTGAGGCTCCATTGGTAACTGTGGTCAGTCACGCTCATTCAGTCTCCCTGCACACAAGCATGGTCACTGAGCTGCCCCACTCATAACTTTCTCTATCGGAATGTGGCGAGTCTACATTCCAAGGTTTCTCTCCCTCCCTCGACGGACTTTATCACAAAGTTCTGGTTTCTCTGTTTTCAGGAGACTTGGGCAGTGGAACCCATACATATTAACGGTTCCAAGACCTTTCATCAGCCTGCAATGCCATCCCACACCGGCAGACCCAAGTGAGGGTTGTCTATTTGTGTGTCAAATTTGCTGCCATGTTCACTGCGCAGATACGAATCATCTTCACCTTATTATCTGATTATTGTCTGTGTTCTGTCTTCTAATTTAAATCTTATTATTGTGAACTTCTATACCAGTGCTCCCCCATCCGAAAATCTCTAGGGTATTTTCTCAGGTGGAACAGGAACTGGTCAATATTTGTCCCTTTGAAGGGAAGCAAACCTTGATTTTGTAGGGCGGTGATTTTTCTATACATTTATGGTCTTTTCCAGCTAGATAGGTCTATGGAATGGTGAACTTTAATAATGACGATCAGACTCATTTTTTACGTAGTGATTATGGGTTGACTTTGAATGATTTAATTTCAAAATTTAATTTGGGCTTTTCTAACAAACAGTGTCCCCCCTCCTATTCCCTTCTTTGGAGGAGGACACAGTTCTGTTATCGACTATATTTTATGTTCAGTCAATTGTGAGAATGTCCTAGATGATTTTACGACTTAATCTATTTGCATGAGTGATCATTTTCCCCAGAGTATTAAAGTTAGACTAGAGCACAGACGCATAAATCCCCTTGTTGAACACATCATTGATAACTCAGCACTTATTACACGAAACTGCATCTCTCTTCATTGGGCCTTGGCGAACTCGGGTGACTTCCTTGACAAACTGGTTATTGCTAATAGGGAGGCTTTTGAAACATGCTTGTATATCTTCTCTAGCAACTATGACACCAAGGCTGCATTTCTTTTAATCTCCGGTGGTATTAAAACCACTCTAACCAGAAACCAGCCCCAGCCAAATAAACCAAAGGCCTTTCTGGTTTGATGGTAATTGCTCCAAAATCCACAAACTCCTCATGAGTGCCCTTAGCAAGTTGCCCCGATGTCTCCCGGAAGTGAAAAAAGTATAGATCAGAACATAATCTAGCACTGAAAAACAGGAAGAAAGAACTGAAAAATCTTGGGAATCCTTGATTGATATCAGTGCGTCCAAAGATACCACAGCTTTTTGATGAGTCATAAACAGCCCGCTTCTAAAGGATGACTGCAACCCCAGCTTGGAGGCTGCAATCAGTGAGACTGAGCGAGCGCTCACTTTTCCAAGATTTATTCTAATTTCAGCCAGGGCTTCTAAAGGATGACTGCAACCCCAGCTTGGAGGCTGCAATCAGTGAGACTGAGCGATCGCTCACTTTTCCAAGATTTATTCTAATTTCAGCCAGGGCTTCTAAAGGATGACTGCAACCCCAGCTTGGAGGCTGCAATCAGTGAGACTGAGCGATCGCTCACTTTTCCAAGATTTATTCTAATTTCAGCCAGCCTTCCACAGCGCTCAAGCCTCTTTATATTGAAGTTTCGACCTTTGACTTCAGCATCTTATGTTTTTCCTTGGATGAAATCAATGCGGCAATAGCAGGATGTAAGGGCGGGAAAGCCCCAGGTGTGGACAGCATTCCCATTGATTTGTTCAAGACCAACGCCCCCTTGTGGGGCCCAATCTTAACCAGGGTATTATGGGCATGTTGCCGGTCTGGCAGTTTTAAAACCTGGTCTGAGGCCATAATCGTACCAATCTTTAAGAAAGGAGATCGTGCTGCTTGTTATTACAACCCTATTTCTCTCCTCAATTCTTTAGTAAAAGTAATAGGGAGAATTTTGCTGAATCATCTAGAAGAGTGGGCTGAAACTAACAACATTCTATCTGACTTTCATTATGGTTTCTGAAAAGGCTTGGGGACCACGGAGCAGGGACATAATCTTAATTTACCTATTGGAAAATACACCGATATGAAGAAGGGTAATTTGTTCTTAGTTTCATTGATTTATCAAGGGTTTTTGACTGCATTCTCCATAGTAGGTTATGGGCAATTGGGTTAGAGCTTGGAGTAGACTTTCCGATTATAGCCCTTCTCAGAGATATATACTCTGATGGCAAGGCTAGGGTACACTTTGGTCTCGGGTGTAAATGCACTAGCACTTTTGATCTCAGAAAAGGGGTCAGACATGGCTGTGTGCTCGAGCCCTTTTTATTCACCCTATACATTAACAGGTTAGAGTCTGCCTACATAGTACACGCAGCGATCCCCCCAGGGCGGTCACAGACACATATCTTGGCTGCTCTACACCATCAACGCCGTGCTTATGTCCTGTACCCCAGTGGGGCTGCAGCTGCTACTCAACGGCTTCGTCGGCTTCATGTCTGACCTTGGCCTGATGGTCAACTTTGGGAAACATTTGTAATGAAGTGTGGGAGGCAAACTCAGAAGTGTCTTGATTTTACGATAAGAAATGTTAAGTTAAGGTTCACTCCGACCTCCTGCTGCCTAGGTATTTTATTTGAAGTTCCAAGTACAGTGGCCCCAGCCATTGCCTCTAGAAAGCTTTATTTTAATAAATCAATGTTTGCGCTGCTTAACTTTGCCGCTAAGTTAGGCAATGCACCTATCAAAGAAATGTTAACCACCTACATTGCAAAGTGCGTAGCTGTGGCCCTATACGGGGCGGGAATCTGAGGCTTTAATAATATCATTCAACTTCAGATGCTGGAGAATGCGTTCTTTAGGAATCTTTTGTCCGTCCCAAACAGTTGCCCCGCTTTCATATGTCATGCGGAACTTGGGCCACCGTTTTTATCCGACTTGATCATTACTCAGCCAATTTTATTATAGCATAAAGTTTGGACTAGTGACTCTACCTGTTTAAATCATTTGATTCTTAATGATTGTTTAAAGCTGACCAGCTCTGGAGCATTTCCCTAGTTTAAATTTGTTAAACAATTTTGTGCGAACTTGGGGAGCATTGAATACTTTGACACACCTGAGTTCTTGCAAAATGTGAAGAGGAGAGACCTAAAACATCAATGTTTGGCCTTTCTCAAAGACCAAAGATTTTCTAGGGAAATGTCAAAATCCTGTGTTACTAAAAATCAGCTGACATTGGTTACTGACTGCATTCAGCCGCATCTAACTGCTATACAGAATCGTCAGCATAGGTCTGTTTTAACGCCTTTTAAACTTGATATCTTCTTTCGTTTAGTCACCTTTCCTGTTATTAACGACTGGTTGGAGGGTTTGACCAATTGTCCTTCTGGTGGACTTTCTAGTCAATGCACTTTGCACTTTATGTTCTTTTGCTCTTTTTATGCCCTGCTTCGTAAACGTTTTATATTATCTATCCTCCAGGACTTTAATTGTAAACAATGTCGGCCAGCACTACTGTTTATACAACTGAATTCTTGAGCAGTTTGTTGCAAGGTTTCTAGCTTTCCATGGTCCGTAATACGGATAAGCAAAAACACGATTGCACATAACTCTTGTTATATCTTTTTATGCTTTCATGCACACTGGTTTATGATTAAGGCTCCCTGTTTTCCGTTTTTACTGATTTTTACAGATAAAAACAGACAGAAAACATTCATTTTCTTGTCTGTATTTATTTTTAAATGTGGATAAAAACGCAAATTGGGTTGCTTTTTGAGTAATTCTAAATACTGTCTGCCATGACTGCCTGGCCAATAGATGTGTGGATTGATAGATAAGAGGTTTAAAAAAGAAAGGCATTTTAGTAAAGAGGCTTTAACAGCAGTAGGTATGCGCAAGGTTGATACTGAAATTTGCATATTTTCTTATAAGTGCACTGATTTATCTTCTGAAGGTGTTCACAGCACTGAAACCTGGCAGACATTCAAGCATGAGTGCATATTTATCGGATAAATAAATGTGGAAATATACTAATTTCAGCTTAATTTTCCCACAAAACCCAAAATAAATATGGATAAATACAGATAAAATTAGCAAAAAATAAATATGGATAAATACAGACGGAAATGGCAAAAATAAATACCATAAAACCGGGAGCCCTATTTATGATTATGAAATGTGTATTTAATCTATATGTATTGCTTTTATGGTTTCTCTCTGGATAACAGAATAAAGTTGAATATGATAATGATGATGACTTCCCTTCATCACCCACATTAAAAATAAATTAAAACGATATTTAAAGCAACCTGTTTCAGAATTATTTAAGATCATCAGGGAGGAGACTGCAGAACAGATCTGGCTCTATTAGGGGGCCTCCTGTCAAGCTGGGGCCCAGGGCCAGGGCCCACTTTGCCCATGCCTTAAAACGTCTATGTTTATATGAGTAATGTATATGTATCTACCTTATCGGGAAGTTCACAGTGCAACCATGCATCATCAGAACTGCGACCATGCACATCAATCACATCAGCCAACCCTACCCTGGAGATTGACAATGAGATTGTTGAAGACAGAAGTCAGATGGTGTCTCAACTCTCTTTCCTCATCCCAAACCCCTTTACACCTTTTGAGTGTTTTTACACACACATTCCACAGCAAAGGTGTAGACCAGCAGCAGAGGACATTAGGAATCCACATCGTGCCTGTAGGACCAGAACACAACCAAGTAATTCAGGTTAATGTTCCTTATGTGACACCCTATTACCTATACCGTGAGTATCATCAATGGCTTCTGGTGCGCACTCCATCAGCCACACGTGCCAGCTCACTCGTCCAAGCCATACGCTGTTGTCAACACAAGCACACACACATAGGCAGATAGAAACACACACAAAGAAGATGCTTGTTCACAAACACACACCCACACACATACAATACACATGTCAACACTGCCAAAGACCCTCTGACCCTCCTCACTTACTCCCCTGTTTCTCCAGATCTCCTGGTCTTCCTTCCTTGTCCATATCATCCTGTGACGCAGGCAGTGGCAGCAGGTGACATAAGTAGGACGCTGGGGGTCCCGGTGAGAGCACCCAAGTGGGTATTTACAGCTCCATACCTCCAGAATCCTACTGAGACAGATCATGAACACAGAGTGGTGAAGGGGCTCACAGGAGAGGCCGGAGGTGGGAAGCCATGATGAGAGAGGCCAAAGAATGATGACAGCAATGAATGCATTGGGGCGTGCAGGAAGCAATGGCTGCCTTGTTCTCTGTCTCACCCATCCGGCCTCCTACTCTCGCTGCCAGACTCTTTAGAAGATGGCGAGCCTCGGCACACGTCATGGATCAAGACTATCCAATCACTTACGCTGACCCAGGGCATAATTGCCGCTTTTGACGGTGTCTATCTGCCCTCACTGCTGCTTCACAGGAAAACACTGTGGGGCTTATTTACAAGCCGTTTGTGCCACCCGTATGTCACTTTTCCCATGTTAAAAATGACACAAAATTGGCACAAGGGGCTTGTAAATAAGCCCCTGTGCACGTGAGATTTGGGTGACATTGCCGTCACTCTTTGGGCATGCCAAATGAGTTTCTCTGCATTGCTCTGCTGCTCACCCCTATTAGCAGTGGATAACAATTTCATTCCCTGTAGACCTGTGAAATTCAGCATTATTTATTTGAGGGAAGAGTTCCACTAAACTAGTAATCCAGTTATATGAGAGGCCAAAGCACATTATTAAAGAGAAAACCTGGGCTTAACCACAGGTAGAAATGTCACTAAACATTCTCCCTTGAGAAGGTGTGTTAAGTATATGAGCAGCAACAAAACATCATTAAAGTCCAGAAACAACCCAATAAAATTTCCAAACCAATTTAGAGCAAAAGGAAATAATTAGATCAAAGGAGTGAGAGAAATAGATTTTAGAATTTTAAGTTGATTAGCACCAAGGACATGCAAAGCATTTATGTTTACAGTTGACTAGGACTTAGGCAGGCTTTCAGGCCAAAAGCAGTGGAGTGGGTTCCACCAGTGACTTGTTTTACCTTCTGACTTAGTCTTTTTAATGGAAGTCTAACTCTTCCTGTGGGACAAGGTAGGTCGCTGTAGCCAATAAGTTCCTCACTAAGTTGAGAACTTGTTTTTTAGGGTCCAGCTGAAGTCCTGAGTTTTGGTACCAAAAGAGCCACACGGGACAAACTTAGAAAAATAGCCACTGAAGTCTTCACTGGGATTATTTAGCCAACTCTTCCAGCTGTCGAGGTTTAACTTTGGACTAGGACAATCTTACAAACAAGGTCTCCAGGAGGCCAGCTATTTGATGTTAGAAAAGAAATGTCACCTGCATGGCTCTAGAGAATGTTCACCCCTGGCCTGTGTTCCATTGTGCCAAGTCTCTGTAGATTTTTTATTTTATAGCGTCAATAAACAGGGCAATTACATAAGCACACAAAAGGGCTTCATCGTAATGGCTTAAGATATGAAAGTATGACTCTGTGGTCAGAAGGGACAACTAAAGTGCACCCCTCCTTTTTTGAGCGTGGCCACTGCCCTCTCACCGGGATGCATTGGACTGCCAGTTGTACCAGCATTTATTTACAGTGGCTAGCACCTTCAGAGGAAAAGATGCCTACTGGCCTCTCCTATTGAATGGTTGCCTGGTCGACCTCAATTGAGTACTTTGTTCCATCTGGTCTGTGAGGGACATGGAATACGATTGCATGTTTATTTTGCATGTATGAGGTAGGGTGAGCATTGAATATGTGTGTTGTATTCACTGTATAGGGACGGTAATTTGGCTCTTTTGAGTGTGGTTGCTGACAAAATGGAGACTAGCATGTTAAGGTTCTTTATGGATTGATGGAAAGTCCCAAAATATTTCACAGTCTACCTTTTGAAGGGATACAGGCCCCAGTAGCTGGAGGATAGGCGTGGCCTCCCTTTGAAGTGCAAAGGCAGATCTTGCCCCTTCCTGCGTCCCCTTCTCAAGATATCCTATATCAGACATCATTGTGTGGTTGCTGGGTGGGAAGGTCTCTCCCTCTTTTGTGCCTTTGTTTCACATTCCCCATCAGGACACACCCACCTCCACTCCTTCCCCCTGTTGATTCTGCAGATCGGAGACTGTGACTGGTAGGGATTGTGTGAAATACACCACCAAACCTTTTACATAACCATAAACAGAGAGGGTCTCTGGAATTTACATTTGCATCTGCCAGTCACCGAACAAAAACTGGGTAGAAACCCACCTCAGCATGGCAGGAAACTCTTGAAGAAGGAACAAGGCCCACAACTGTCTGTCTAAGTTATCTACTGAGTTCCTAGGCTGGAGTTTCTGACTACCAACTCCCCTTACCAAATTGGGAACTAAAAGTGGAGTTTTTAAATTGGCTGGGAGTGCTTCCTAATTAGTAACTTTAAGGAGGAATTCATCTGCTGTGAAGGATGGGTACTGGGAGTGTACCCATGCAAGAGGAATAACTGTCCAGAAGAGATCACAGCCCAGCAGCCAGCTGTCTGAACAATCTGTGCAGAATAACCAAGGGATCATCTATATGTCATCATCGTAGGCCCAAAGGAAGGATAGGATCAGACATACAAGGTACTATGGATAGCCCCCTCAATCCCTGAACATTCAGTGCATACTCAAGGTCACTCCAAAAGGACGAGGAGCTTGCTCTTTGCTACTCCCTTGCCTAGGAGTGACCAGTAGGGTTGTCAACGAGGTTCAAAGCTCTGAAATTCTGCAAACTGCATTCAAAACCGTCGAACAGTTTTGGAAATGTATAAGTTGAAACATTTTCTCTATGAAAGTCTATTTGAGGCTGCCTTGTCTCTCTTCAGCTCTGTGGGTAGTTAGAAACCTGAATGTTCCCATGAGGGGACGAGAAATGCCTTCTCTTGTGTACCTGCCCCCTGGAAATTAATACTGCAGCAAGCACTCTATGTATTACAGGCCACAAGGCGTGCGACTGCTGAAATATTTGTAACACATTAAGTAGTTTAAATCTGTTGCCTGCTTACCGCTGAGCTCCAAAATTCTCGTGCATAGGCACTGAAACCAGCATAAGTTCCCTAATATTTGATGATTTCCTCCATAGTGAAAAGGATATTATGCTGCTGTGTGGGCTACAATGTTGTTTGGACGCAGGGAAGGCTAGGGGTGGGAGAAGTAAATAAAAGTAAAGGAGCAATGCCCGGCTAGGGCAGAGGCGGCTCCTGGGTGGATCACTATTGGTTGTTCCAGTACTGCAACCACCAAAAACCTCTCTGCAGGCTAGCAGACGGGCACTGAGTGCCTGCTAGCTCTGCTGCAATGAGTGAAAATGTCCATGAGTGTACATCAAAGGAGCTGAAGCTACAGACTGATTGACGTCTCCTTCAGAGAAGGGAACTTTGAATTTAGAGAAAGGTCAGCGCAATAGTGGGTCTGGGAACTCTGCTGAAAAAACAGCCCTGGCTGTTTCTGAGGCTAGCCCTTCTGCTCTTTCAGTGAAAGGGGATGGTTTGGGTTTTCATCCCTGTGAAGAAGGCCCTGTGTACCCATAAATATGCTGCCCCTGTCCACTCTCCTCTTCCACATTCTAAGATACACAGCCAGCTATTACTCCTCCCTCCTTACAGTCTTGGCCTATTGTTCCTTCACTGAAAGGTGATTCACAGGCGAGAGCTTGGTCAGAATTACGTTATTACTGTCCAGGCTTTAAGAGACAGACAAACATGTTTTTAGGAAATCATCTTCGACATGAGAAAAATCACTTTTATTCATAAATAGGGTTCTACTGTAGCAAAAGGCTCCACAGCATATGTGGTGGAATAGAGCTCTTTGTCCTTTCACTGCAGGCATGCGGCAAGTTAAATATTAGTGTCATGATCTGAGGCCTACACTCATCTCTTTGCGGTCAGGAGGTGTACTCCGAACTGGCAGACAGTACACACATTCAAAGGGAAGAAAGGCTGAATTTGCACATGGAGTGTTGGCCCCACGTGGATGGAGGCTTCATGCCTTTGGAGGACAGACTAAGTGAGGTACCTGGGTATAGTTAAAGGAAACTACACTTCCCACGAGGCAACATAACTCCACCAAGGTTTGCAAATAGCAGAGGTCACTTTTAAGTTTTCAACTATATACGTTCTACATGGTCCAGAGCGTCCTTGCTAGGCAGTCAAGTTACATTGTTGCTGAAGCCACTGCGAACATTGACAAGCTGTCAGTTTGATAAGCCAGGTCATTGACCACAAATGTATAAATTCAGTGTCTGGGACAGGCCACACTTCCAAATGGTAGAGTGACAAGCATTTACAAACTGGTCCCTTGGGCCTATCTGGACACAGAGTGGAGTCTTTCGGGCTAGCATAATGCACCTGGCCTAAGACTCCTTCCTCTCTTTTCACTACTGAGCCCACACAGAGTTCCTGTGGGGAAGAGTCTCTCAGAGAACCCTTGCTCCCTTGGTGAGAGGGTAACACCACTCTCTGTCTTACCTTGGGTCACTGTGCCCAAGGGCCCACACTCCAGCCTGTTACTGGGTCCGTGTACCCCAGCCCAGGCTAGATTCCAACACTAAGCTCCATGACAGGAGGACTGACTGTCTGTCTGAGCGTCCTCCCCTAAGGTGATCACCACTGGTAAACTATTGTGCCTATCCTCTGAGAGTTCATTATCTAGTGTCCATGCCATAGTGTTACCTAGCCAACGGTGCGTCCCCACAGTCCACCCCTGAGGATCATGGAGGTAACTCCTGACACCCCTCACTCTGGGAAAACTCTTCTGTCCCTGAGTCACTGCCAACGGGATCCTCAGACTTCTACAGAGTGGAGTCTACAGCCTCAGTCTGCAGGCTCCCTTCTTCCTCCCACAACTCTGCCATTTCAGGGGTCACACCCTAAGAGGGGAAGCTCAGCTCAGAGTTTGTACCCAGAGATTGACACTTACCTGGCAGTACAGGACGTCTAGAGTTGGTCCGCAGTTCAAACCCTGAAAGGTGTCAGATTCTATCTGTGCCAAGCAGGGGTCTGCCTGTTCCAGGTCTCCTGTCATCTGATTCTCTGATACAACAGTCAGCAACTCCAGGGCTGAAGTTGCTGCTCTAGAGTCTGTCTCACGGACTTCTCCTGTAGGAGTAGGTAACATTTGGCCTGCTGGTCTTATAACTGTGTCTTACCTCCTACAGCCTACTTTCCACCTGGGCCCTAGCAGCCCAATCACAGGGTCATTACCCTGATCATTAGACCTGCATAGGGGTAACCATGGCACTTAAACACTCAGGTTCCCCATGCGCCTGTGGCAATTCGCTGTCTATGACACAGTGCACTGGCAAGAAGCTACTCTTCTCTCTGCAGTCACGTTCCTTTAGTCTTAGGTAACCGTTGTGATATGGATTTTATTCTTCTGTGGGCGCCTGGCCCACCATTCATTTGGTCTCTGACTTGGGCTTTTTTGGGAAACCTTGTGATGTCCCAAGGGTGAACCTCTCTCCAAAGGATCAGTTGTAACACACTCATGTTAGGGATAAGGTGAAGCATAATAAAGAACACACCCCTGGCTTGAAAGGCACAGATTGTTTGCATGCTTTTGAAATCCAGGCACAGATGGATGGGTTCTTATGTAAACAAGATGAAATGGACCTGCCAGTGGAGTTTGCAAAGCAGTAGGCAGTGGGATTTCCAGGCCAGAGCTTTTTGGGGGAACAATCGGGTAGCAAGAGTCAGAGGAAATTCCTTGCTACTTTGGACAGTTGTAGGTTTGACTTGCTCATTAGCTCATCTCTTGTTTTGCTTCCTTTCACTTTGTTGTTTTTGGCCCTTCCTCATGTCTACTTCCATCCATCCATCCATTTTCCCTCCTTAATTTTGGAAATTCTTGAAGGTTTCCATAAGCTGCCTGTCTCCTGTGCATACCGTTTCCTGACAAGGCTTACACCTGGTATGCCCAGACACGGGGGAATCCAAGTACTCCCCGATTTTGACAGAATGGGTCCTAGTGGAGCAACTGCCAAGTTTTGTGTTTTCACAACTTAGACTGAGAAAGGATATTGGCTGCACTGTATTGACCACGGGAAAGCAGGAGCTACTGGGCCCAACCCTGGGGATTGAGGCCTTTTTCTCCTGATGTCCCAGGGCCCGATCTACAATGGATCTTGAGCCACTGCGACAAGTATCCCTTCAGCACTTGACTCTCAGTAGTAGCACAGGTCAAGCAATCCAAGGCTTCTCGAGGGCAGGAGGTAGTTACAGCTGAATGAACACAGTCTCACAACTTAAATTAAGTTCAATAGCAGCAATAAATGATTTTCCAGTCAAATACTTTCTTTTGTGACAAAGGGAGTATTTATATATAAACACAAAGCGAAATACGGTGATGGAGCAGGATTTCGCGAAAGAAACCTGCTCAATCGAACACCCCTATAATACATACTAACAGTAAGTAGTACTAGAACAAATAATGTGCACATTTACACTACACGAGCGAAGCTTGTTTTGCAATATGCATGAACTAACCCCGAATAATACGTAAATAACCGGAAATGTAATAATCTTGTGTTTAAAACGAATTAATAAGGTTTACATGGCAAGGCCGCATGCGTATTTAGTAAAAAGCATGGTGTGTGTGTTGCTTTAAACTAATAAATAATGCAGCTTTCCTGCTTGTGCTATGCTAGGCTAACCGTTAATATAAAATAGAGTTAAAGTGGGTGGTAAACAGTGAAAATTGCATTGTCACATAATTAATAAATGTCTGTTTCCCGTTCTTTTAGTAATGGATGAGTCCTCCATCTTTTAAAGTTAGCTTAACCAAGGGCGGGTGGAATTAGGAGCGAGCAGGAACCATGTGACCACATGACTGAACTGCTGTGCAAAGCTGAAAAAACCTGACCTGGTGAAGGACAGAACATTGAAAGCCAGCCAAAGCCAGTGTCATCGTGGGTACAGAATCTGTAGTTGTTAAATTTATTAAAATGTACAATAAATTGTTGCATGTGTACTCATGAGAGAGAAGAAGTATTGATGACTGTATAAAAAATTGTTTAGAACAATGGTGTAGTCAAAAGTAGATGATTTCATAATGGGGTGACATCCCACCCCTAGAACCCAACAAATCCCTTAGCTAGAAAATGTGAATTTAGCAACTATTATGGGACGGACATGTACTTTTAGGGTATAAGAATAGGTACTTTAGGGGTGTGGTTTAGCAGCTGGTGGGTCGTTTAGGCTGAAGCTGTCTGAGAGAGGGATGCATCGCTGTTCGTCGGTTTGCTGAGAGGCCTGGCTGTTCCTGTCCTGTCCCTGTCCTGGTTCTTGAGTCTTTGATCCCTGACTCTTGGTTCAGGGGTCCCCCACTGCTGCCTAGGCCTGGGTGGTGCTTTGCCCTTACAGATCCCTTGGGTTTGTATCTGATCTAACTTAGCATTGCAGAAATTATTTTTTGCAGTCGTATTCTTGTTTCTGAAACTTTTGTCTCTTCATCTATACCCTCCGAATCGTTTGGTTTTAAGTGATAAAATTTACTTGTATCTAATGTCTCTTCATCTATGCACTCTTTACAAAGTATATTGAACTAATAGTTCAGTTTTTTCTATGATTAGATTGTTGCTCTCTCTCATGAGGTTTTCAGTATTTGAAATTTTGAATGTAATCTCTATGAGCATTTATTATTACTAGATACAATTATTAAATCTCACCAAAGAGTTTGTGGTTATTTAGCCAGTTTCTAAGATTAATTATTTAATTTGAGAAATTACTATTGCTATCAACTCTTCAACTAATTGGTTCATCGACCAAGTAGATGAAAAGTCGATCATCATTTGTTTAATACGCAATAGTACAGGATGTTAAAATATTGAGCCTGAGTAACAAGAGTAAATTGAAGTAAAGTTAACAAACTTGACACCAGCGCATCAGGGATTTGGGTGAATGTGTATGGGCCAGTGTATGATGTTATTGAATATTCATCCATGATCAATTTATTGGGTTCGCGCTGGATCAGTTTCTTGGCAGCAGAGGACGGTTTAATTATTGATTAGTTTAGTAATGGTTATTGAATATTGATTATATGTCTTAACATGAAGAGTTAGTGTCCTGTTCTATGTTGTCTAGAAGTACAGGTACGGAGTTACCTGAGGAATCCCGGGAAGGAATTTGCCTGAAGTAGGCAGAAGAAGAGTGTGGTAAAGAAATCACATTGCAGAAGTACTTTGTCTGTTGTAATAATACTGAAAAGCTACGTAGGGCTATCAGTGTTATAATTCGGGAAAATTCGTATGTAAGTAGAGTGTCTGTAATAGCGAAGGGTCCACTTTTGAAACTCTAGCGGTATCCCCGGGGGAGTAACAGGACACCTTTTTAATGCCAAAAAAGTCCTCTTGTGAAACTTCGGCTTTATCCCTAGAGGAGTAACAGGTCTCCCCGGAGCTTGTTAGAGAAGTGAGATAACGCTGGTCGTTATTATTACTTGCAGTGTAAGGATCTCTTGGAAAAGTGAAGACTATCTCTTTATTTAGCGGAGCAGACAAAGTAGCATTGTCTTTTTATGTTGTTATTAACCGATTTTTGATTAAGAAAAAAAATAAAAAAATATTGTCGTAAGGTTTTGTGAAGGAGGGGTCAGTAGAAGGAGTGAATACTGACATCACAAAGTGCTGCGCTGGTATTGGACAAAGCAGCGGGCGTATATCGAGAGTAGATTGTAAAGGGAGGGTCAGTAGAAGGAGTAAAAACTGACGTCACAAAATGCTGCCTTGGCATTGGTTAGATAGCGGGTGTGAACAAAGCTCCGATTGGTTAACTGGTGTGAGTCGCGCTGACACTGGTTGAGACTGTAGTTACGTAGGGAGCTGTGACTGGTTGGTTGGTGTGAGTCGCGCTGGTATAGGACAGGACTTAACGAATAAAGAAGAGAGAATTACGGAGAAATTTTGTTTGAGTTATTGTTGAAAACACAGTAAAAAAGAGTTTGAAAATGGGTTTGCTAAAAACAATAAAGAATTTCTTTAAGAAAGACAAACAAATTGTGACTAGAGAGGGAATTCCAATTCCACCCCCAAGAATGAAGGATGATGGGATGCTTTCCCTGAGTTTGGTACATTTAATGTGAGGATTTTACAGAATTTGAGAAATAGGATGAACTCACTAGAGCCAAATCCTACACTTACCCAGTATGAAGCGTTGGAAGAATGGGAAGTAGAAGCTTTTGAGCGAGAAAAAGATAGAAGTGGTAGAAGATTCAGAGGTGTTTTGCCTAGATATCCATTTGAGAGGCGAGAAGATCAAATGAAAAGATGGAGAAGAGCTGTAGTGACCGACGGTCTATATCCAGTTTTGACAGTAGGGAGTCAGACAGGTACTAAGTGTAAAGCGAAAAAGAAAAATATAGAAACGTCCGGAGAGGGCTTGGATGAAACTGATGATGAATTGTTAGAAGAAAGTATGACTAAAAGACCTCCGCCATATGAAGAAAATTCAGGAGAGATGATTCCAAGTGCCCCACAAATGATAACCCCATTAACTCCCCAAGTTACCGAAATAGCTAGAATAGTGCAAGAAAATGAAGTGAGTTTGTTAAATAAGGCTAGAATGGAACAGGTACAGAAACTAAATCAGTTAAATTTGAATGCAGAAGCTTTGACGGTACCAGTGACAATTGGTCCAGTGGTTCCATTATTTGAAGAAAAATCGACTTTGCTAAAAGTACACACATTGTCAGTTCCAAGAAGTAGTGTAAGGAGTGAAATAGTGTCAGTAACAAATGAAAATAGACAAGATGACCAAAATACCACACTGTTAGACCTACCGGTTGGTGATTTATTAACAGAGACCCCGAGGAGAAGTATTCAATTAGACCCAAGGAAAATAGGGCCAAATATTACTCCAGTAGCAGGGAGTTCAGCAGGTCCCTCTCCAGAAGAATTAACTAATTGGATAAAAGAAATGACCAAGCCAAAAGCTCAACCACAGAGTATAAATGTGAGTCAATTGAAAGTAGATTTAGAAGAGATGATTATTGGAACAGTAAGTCCAGATAGATTAGGGACTTATAGTGAGGAAGAGTTGCTGTTTTTGTGTAAAAGTATTACTTGGAGAGCGAAGAATCTTCATGAGAAACTATCGGAAGCTGCTAGTGAGTTTGGTGTAGATATAGAAAAGTCAAAAGTGTTGCAGAAAACGTACAGAATGGCTTTTACTGACAAGGATTTAGAGAGTTTGAATATGTCAGGGAAAAGATTGCAGATAAAAGAAATAATGAATATTCTGAAGAAATGGGGAAATGTAGAACGATGGAGGAGTAAATGGATGAAAAAGAAGGAAGAAACTACTGGTAAGGGAACTTCCATGTTTCTGTTAAAGAAAACCGAGCAAGTTGAGAGGGCATGTCCAATGAGAGAGGTTCCAGGTGGTGGATATGTTCATGTACCGTGGACTAGACAGGATATATTATCATTCACCAATGATTTTCCCAAATTGCGAGAGAAGCCAGTTGAGTGGTATAAACAAGTAGATAGATTTGTAAAGGTTTCAAAGGGGTTGTTGAAAGATTTAGATGGTCTTTTTGAAATAGTGGTTCCAGCTGATTTGTGGACAGAATATAAAATTACTGTTGACTGGCCTAAGGATGAATATCCCAAGGATGTAAAAACAGGTGCACCATCTGAAGAGGTGATGAGAAAGTACCATCAGGTCATTACTTTCTTGAAGGGGAAGATTTCCCCTAAAGAAACAGATTGGGTTAAGATTGACAGGATGACCCAAGAGTCTAAAGAGTCAGTGCATGCATATTATGAGAGATTGTTGCAGGTGTTTAAGCAGTACAGTGGGTTTGAGAATATTGGAGATAAAGATATGGGACATTTTGTGTATTGATTCGTATATGGATTGAAACCAGAGATTAGTGCAATGATCAAGCAGCATATGCTCTGCTGGCAAAGCAAATCAATAGACGAGATTTTGAGGTATGCAAAGTATTGTAGTGATGACATTGATTCAAGGCTTAAAAAGTTAAAGGAGAAAATGATGTGGGCACAAGTGAAGATGGCAGAGCAGCAACAGGAAAATGGTAATGTGCAACAAAGTCAGAGTCAGTCAGGTCAGGTATACAGTGGAGGTAAAGGAAAATTTAAAATGAGTAAGGAAGATGCTAAAAAGAAATTTCCTTGTCATACGTGCGGAACATTTGGACATTGGAAGAATGAGTGTAGATCTGGTAAAAATGATAATGGAGTAAATCAAAATTTAAATCCACAGATGCAGAATGAGGTGATTGGGAATCAACAGCAGCAGCAGGTAGTTACTCCACAGTTACAGGTGCCACAACCTCCTATACCCCGTAATGTGAATGCTCATATGCAGATGTACAGTGCAAGTACTGGATTCCACAGAGAAGAGCAGTTTGGTAAGAGTCCACTGGTTTCGCAGTATTTGTTGCGGTGCAATGAGAGTGATTCGGATTCGTCTCAATGACGGTGCCTGAGGGGGGAGGAAGAGTGCGTACTTGCCGCATCTTTAGCGGTAGATCAGTCAGGTCCATTTGTTGATGGAAAGGTAGAAGGTAAAGATATCACCTTCTTGTTGGACACTGGTGCTACCTGTTCTACTGTGAGAGCAGCAGAAATTCCAAACCTACCCCTCTCGGGAGAAACTATCCAAGTTGTAGGCGTTGCAAATAAACATATTAGAACTCCTGTCACAGCCCCGATAGAAGTTCATATTGGAAATTTCAAAGACATGCATCGGTTTGTGGTATGTGATTCCAGTCCCGTTAATCTCTTGGGCAGAGATTTGTTGTGCAAAATGAATTGCACCATTTATTGTGCACCGGATGGTGTTGCCTTTATGACACCTGATGAAGATGTCGAGTACAATGTAATGATGGCCCAAAGAGAATCAGAAGTGAGTGAATCATATTCACTCCTCACTGAGGAAGATTTGCCTGAAGAATTAAAAGGTACAGTGAGATCAGAAGTGTGAGATTTCACAGGAAAAGAGATCGGGTTAATGACAAATGTGGATCCAATTCAGATTACAGAAAAGGATGGTGCTATATATCCAAATACCCCACAGTACAAAATGAGTCCAGAAGTAATTGCTGGAGTCACACCTGTGATTGACCAAATGATTGAACAGGGGATTTTAAAAGAAATAATGAGCAGTCCCTGTAATTCACCCATTATTGGAATTAAAAAGCCTAATGGAAAATATAGAATAGTTCAAGATTTAAGAAAGGTGAATAAAATTGTAGTACCATGTTGTCCAGTAGTGCCAAATCCAGCAGTAATTCTTTACCAAATTCCCTGCGATGCTGAATGGTACACCATTATTGATTTGTGTCAGGCATTTTTCTCCATTTCCTTGCACCTGGAAAGTCAATATTTATTTGCATCCAGGTTCGGAAACCGTGTATTGGCATGGTGCCGAGTTCCTCAAGGATACACTGAGAGTCCTTCGATCTTTAATCAGACTTTGGTCATGCCTGAAAACTCTGTTTTGGTTCAGTACATTGATGACCTACTAGTGGCATCAAAAACACGAGAAGCATGTGTAACAGACACAATTGCTTTGCTGAACCATTTAGCAGTAGGAGGACATAAAGTGTCACCATCTAAATTGCAATACTGTAGACAGGAAGTTCAGTATTTAGGTCACAAGATTGAAAAAGGGGTCAGAAAGTTGACGCCAGAGAGAATCAGTGTGATCAAGAAAATGAATCCACCCAGAAATCAAAAGAAAGTGCGGATGTTTTTGGGAATGGTTGGATACTGCAGACAGTGGATCTGTGGTTTCTCACTGATTGCAAAACCCCTACAGAGGTTGACACGAAAAGATGTGAAAGATCCAATTGTGTTGGACGAGGAGAGTATGGAATCTTTTTCAAGATTGCGAAACAGTCTTTGTCGAGCACCTGCTTTGGGAATGCCAGATTACTCTAAAGAATTTGCATTGTACTGTTGTGAGAGAGATGGATGTGCATTTGCAGTCTTAACTCACAAACACGGAATGGCATGACGTCCAGTGGCATATTTTTCTGCTACCCTGGATTCAGTGGCTGCAGCATTGCCAGGCTGTTTAAAAGTAGTAGCCACCACTTGTACAAGTCTGGAACAAAGTGAAGCAATTGTGATGGGTTATCCTGTTAAAGTGTATGTGCCACATTCTGTTGAGATTCTTTTAACACGCACTGGGACTCAACATATGACCTCTAGTCGGCTGACTAAATATGAGAGAGTCATTCTAGGTGCTGAAAATGTGACAGTGGTGAGATGCACTACTGTGAACCCTGCTACATTGATACCAAATTCAAGATGTGAGGAGGTGAGAGAGGAAGCGGAACATGATTGTCTGGAAGTGACCGAACTTTGTACTAAGCTTCGTCCAGATATAGAGGATGAATCCTTGGAAGAATCAGATTGTGAATTGTTTGTGGATGGATCATGTTTGAGAAATGAAAAGGGTGAATTGTGTGCTGGTTATGCTGTCTGCACCTTGACAGGAGCACTAGAAGCATCTTGTTTGAAGGGGGTAAACTCCGCCCAAGTTGCAGAGTTGATTGCTCTGGATAGAGCATGTAGATTGGCAAAAGGTCTAAAAGTAACCATCTACACCGACAGTCAGTACGGATTTGGAGTCGTACATGACTTCGGTCAGCTATGGATGCAAAGAGGATTTCTGACTTCCTCAGGTACCCCAATTCGGAATGGAAAAACTGTAAAATAATTATTAGAAGCTTTGCAGTTACCAAAAAGAATTGCAGTTGTAAAATGTGCTGCACATCAATCCGGAGATGATGATGTGACAAAGGGCAACAGATACGCGTATCAATTAGCGCGTTACTGTGCACAAAATACAATGGCCATAAACAGATCAATTGATAGAAAAAATACAGAATGCCACTTTATGTTCACAACCACATTTGAGACTTGGGATGAGGTGAGGCAAATGCAGGAAGAAACCAGTGATGAGGAAAAGAAAGAATGGAGTAGAACAGGTTGTAGAAAAAATACAGAAGATGAGGTATGGGTCTGTCACGATGGAAGACCAGTATTGCCAGATTCATTACTTTCTCACATGGCCAGGATGTACCATGGACTCACACATATTGGAAGAGATGCAATGATTAGACTGTTCAAGCAGACATGGTATATCCAAAGTTCAGGGTCATCGCAGAAAGTTTATGTCAAAGGTGTGCCATATGCCAAAAACAAAATCCAGGAAGAAAGACAGTTGTGAGTTGGGGTGTAATTGGGAAAGCAGGAGGTCATTTTACTAGACTTCAGATTGATTTCATTGAGCTACCACCATGTAATGGGCTGAAATGTGTCCTTGTCATTGTCTGTTTATTTTCTCGCTGGGTAGAGGCCTATCCAACGAGAAGGAATGATAGCCTTACAGTGGCTAAGCTGTTGTTGAGAGAACTGATCCCTAGGTTTGGTTTTCCAGTCACTTTGGAATCAGATAGAGGATTGCACTTCAATAATGAAATAATTCGGATGATTTGTGCAGCATTACAAATTGAGCAGAAACTGCATTGTGCGTATCGATCAGAAGCATCTGGTATTGTTGAACAGATAAATGGCACAATAAAGTCTAGATTAGGGAAGGTATGTGCATCCACAACACTGAAATGGCCTGACGCTTTACCCCTTGTATTGATGAGTCTTAGAAGTATTCCTGACAAAAAGACTGGATTAAGCCCCCATGAAGTGTTGATAGGAAGAGCCATGAGACAAGCATACATACCTGCGAACAAACTGATGAATATGTCTGATGATCGTGTGCTAGATTATTGCAAAGGACTGGCTGACCTGGTGCATTCTGTGTCCCGCCAGGTTGGAGGAGATGCCACAACGACACAGCGGAACCAAGCACTTGATTTGAATCCTGGTGAGTGGGTCCTAGTCAAGAAACACATGAGGAAAACGTGTCTAGAACCCCGTTGGAGCAGCCCTTACCAGATCATATTAGTGATGACCACAGCAGTGAAGTGTTTTGTCTTGCCAAATTGGATACATGCAAGCCATACCCGCCTAGTCCCAAGTCCAATTGAAAGACCTAAAGAACAGCAACTGGTAAATCAAAATCGAGAACCAGCAGCTGAAGTGTGCGAAGCTGAAGAGTCTGAAGTGACAGCTTCTGATGAACATTTTGACGATGAACAGCCAAGCACAAGTCAAGTAAAGTGGGCACCAGATACTGGGACTGAAAAGACTGCTGCTGAGTCAGAAGAAGGTGAGGCTGTCGTTGAGCCAGAGGGAAGTGAAGCGGCTGTCGAGACAGAAGAAAGAAAAACAGCTGTTGAGCCAGAAGTAGGACCAGACGAGAATGAAGTCACAAATGAGCTAGAAGAAGGTGAACTCACTGATGAATCAGGAACAAGTGTTGAACCTACAGAAACAGAAATACGAAGGAACAGTGAGGGACAGATAGAAAGAAGACTGAATAAAAGAAATGGTGAACAAAACACAGAAGGTGAAAAGGTAGTACAGAAAAAGAGAGCTAGAAAAGGAGACAATTGGTCAAGTGGAATAAGAAGACTAAAGTATAGATTAGTAAAAATAAGATTGAGGAAAAGACCAGAGCAAAGTAACGAAGTCTCAAGGCAAACAGAACCAGATAGTACAAGAAGAAAAGCAACCCAAAAAACAAAAAGAATAGGAATTCCATGTAGAAAGTACAGAGCTCCTGAATGGACCTATGTCATACTGGAAGAATTTGAAAGTCTGGGCTTAAGTGAAGAACATGACAGTAGTGATACTGAAAAGAAAGATGAGAATAAACTGAGACCACCTTAAAAGGAATTGAAAAGAGATTAAGGTGAAAATTGTCAATTGAAGCTGAATTAAAGACTCAAGAAAGACCAAAGGACTGAAATAAAAGAAAGGGGTGAAGAAGAAAGTCATTAAGTGTAGGATTACACAAAATCTATTTTTAGAAATATTTTAGAATAGAGATTTTTGTATTTTGTAGTATATCAAAATGGCAGAAGCAGAAGTGACTGGACAACCAAAATCTAGTCTAAAACGTGGATGTATTAAAACCTGCTTAGGTAGTGTTTTTCTATTAACACATATGGATATTATTAATTGTTGTCATACCCATTTTTAATGTAAATAACAGTGGAAATAATACTAATGATGTGTCAATAGAAGGAATGAAAGATGTTTCTAAACCGCCTATAAATACTAATATAGAACAAATGGATGGAAGCATTTTCCATCATGACAAATCAATTAGTGATTTTTCGTTAAATGTTTTTACTAAATTGTTGTATGAATATACTAATACTATGAATGTGAGTGATTGTTATGTCTGCATGCAATTACCTTCGTCTGTCTCTGAAGGTGTAACGTATCACCACCTTTCCCTAACATATGGTGTGTCATGTAGAGTCCTAGCAGCCTATTTGATGTGACAGGTAAGCTGGAATATCAGTATACTGATATAGATTTAGTATTTTCAGAAGTACCAATTGTAAGGGAGTTAAATAAAGTAGTAAGTGGTAAAAATGCACGCTATATGGGAGAATTCTTCCATATCACTAAAACCTTAGATGTAGAATATGCCTACAAAAACAATTTAACCTGTAGTTTACATGTTGAAGAAAAATTATTTTTAGATATGGTAGAAAATAGAAGAGCAAGTTTCCAGAAGAAAGGTGATGAACAGAAATCACAGGCACCACCTTGGGCTTTCAGAGAAGGAAATTATGAAAAGGGTGAGACATATGCTGCGATGTCCCTGGACTGGTCACAGAAAGGGAAACTATGTTTGTTTAGATCAAAGACTAACTATAACAATTATTTTATTGGCACTAGTGAATGTGAGCATACTTTCCAAATTACGGGAGAATGGGGATTAAAGGGTGGAACTGATCCTATTTTCCCGGGAATCTATTATGTGTGTGGTATGAAAGCCTATTATAGGTTACCTGCACATTGGTATGGAAGCTGTTATTTTGGAATTGTTTTTCCTAAAGTCTACCATGTAGACCGTAAGGACAATAGTGTCAATGAAATAAAACAAGGACTAATGCGTAGTAGGAGAGCAAGTTTTTCGGAAATAGTAGGTGATATTTTTGGTGCACTAATACCCTCAGTTGGAGTCGTTTTAAATTCACACAAAATTCGAAAATTCTCCACAGTGGTTGATCGTTTATCAACAGATACTACTGGTGGTTTCTTGATGGTTGATACCGAAATGGTGGCAATCAGATCAATGGTTTTGCAAAATCGACTTGCCTTAGATATTCTTTTGGCAAAAGAAGGAGGAGTCTGTATCATGTTGAAAATTCAACACTGCTGTACCTATATCCCGGATAAAAGTAAAGGGATAGAAGGATATATTAGAAATATTACAAAATTACATAATGATCTAACCCAACTGGAGGTTGACGGTGTTTGGGAGAAACTTGGTAAATGTTTTTCCTCTGTAAGTAAATGGTTTTCTACCTTTGGAAGTAGTTTATCCTCTTCGGTGCTCATGACGAGACCAGCTCGTCATGAGTCACAGTGGAGCTGTGCTCATGACGAGCTGGTCTCATCATAACGGCTGCGCTCCGCCCACGCGCGATTAATTCCCCGCCTGTGCGGGCGAATTAATCAGTGGGCGTGGTCGTGACGAGACCAGCTCGTCATGAGCACAGCTCCACCGTGACTCATGACGAGCTGGTCTCGTCACGAGCACCGCGGCGCCGCGCTCACCCCCCGCCCCCCGCACCCATTGGGGAATTACCCCCGCAGGGAAGGGGTTATTGGGAAAAATAATAATGCCAATATTTTCAATAGCAGTAGTAACTCTAGTAATATTTACAGTGTATAAGTGTTGTAAATGCATAAGAGAAAGAAAAGATGCAGCAGATGAAAATAATAAAAGAAAAGGAAGAAAGAGAAAGATAGAAGAAATAGAATTAGAAAATATAAATGGAGAATATTATGATATGATGAAAAAGCTAGATGAAAGTGCCATAAAAGAGAGAGAGAAAGTAAATTCTAGATAAAATGGAAGGTGGCACTCGGTATGGTGAGTATTTATGATGGCTCCTAAAAGCCATCAGAGGGGGATTGATGGAGCAGGATTTCGCGAAAGAAACCTGCTCAATCGAACATCCCTATAATACGTACTAACAGTAAGTAGTACTAGAACAACTAATGTACACATTTACACTATACGAGGGAAGCTTGTTTTGCAATATGCATGAACTAACCCTGAATAATACGTGAATAACCGGAAATGTAATAATCTTGTGTTTAAAACGAATTAATAAGGTTTACATGGCAAGGCTGCATGTGTATTTAGTATAAAGCATGGTGTGTGTGTTGCTTTAAACTAATAAATAATGCAGCTTTCCTGCTTGTGCTATGCTAGGCTAACCGTTAATATAAAATAGAGTTAAAGTGGGTGGTAAACAGTGAAAATTGCATTGTCACATAATTAATAAATGTCTGTTTCCCGTTCTTTTAGTAATGGACGAGTCATCCATCTTTTAAAGTTAGCTTAACCAAGGGCGGGTGGAATTAGGAGCGAGCAGGAACCATGTGACCACATGACTGAACTGCTGTGCAAAGCTGAAAAAACCTGACCTGGTGAAGGACAGAACATTGAAAGCCAGCCAAAGCCAGTGTCATCGTGGGAACGGAATCTGTAGTTGTTAAATTTATTAAAATGTACAATAAATTGTTGCATGTGTACTCATGAGAGAGAAGAAGTATTGATGACTGTATAAAAAATTATTTAGAACAATCGTGTAGTCAAAAGTAGATGATTTCATAATGGGGTGACATCCCACCCCTAGAACCCAACCAATCCCTTAGCTAGAAAATGTGAATTTAGCATCTATTATGGGACTGACATGTACTTTTAGGGTATAAGAATAGGTACTTTAGGGGTGTGGTTTAGCAGCTGGTGGGTCGTTTAGGCTGAAGCTGTCTGAGAGAGGGATGCATCGCTGTTCGTCGGTTTGCTGAGAGGCCTAGCTGTTCCTGTCGTGTCCCTGTCCTGTTTCTTGAGTCTTTGATCCCTGACTCTTGGTTCAGGGGTCCCGCACTGCTGCCTAGGCCTGGGTGGTGGTTTTCCCTTACAGATCCTTTGGGTTTGTATCTGATCTAACTTAGCATTGCAGAAATTATTTTTTGCAGTCGTATTCTTGTTTCTGAAACTTTTGTCTCTTCATCTATCCCCTCCGAATCGTTTGGTTTTAAGTGATAGATTTTACTTGTATCTAATGTCTCTTCATCTATCCACTCTTTGCAACGTATATTGAAATAATAGTTCCGTTGTTTATATGATTAGATTGTTGCTCTCATGAGATTTTCAGTATTTGAAATTTTGAATGTAATCACTATGAGCATTTATTATTACTAGATAAAATTATTAAATCTCACCAAGAGTTTGTGGTTATTTAGCCAGTTTCTAAGATGAATTATTTAATTTGAGAAATTACCATTGCTATCAACTCTTCAACTAATTGGTTCATCGACCAAGTAGAGGAAAAGTCGATCATCATTTGTTTAATACGCAATAATACAGGATGTTAAAATATTGAGCCTGAGTAACAAGAGTAAATTGAAGTAAAGTTAACAAACTTGACACCAGCGCATCAGGGATTTGGGTGAATGTGTATGGGCCAGTGTATGATGTTATTGAATATTTATCCCTGATCAATTTATTGGGTTCGCGCTGGATCAACGGCATACACAAACAATACATCCAGCAACTGAGGTTAGGGCTCTAGTGTTGAGTAGGCAGGCCCCTGAGTCCCACTTCCCTCTCACTAGCATAGCAGTAGTGGTGATTCCCTATTCACTACAGGCGACATTCAGGTTAGGCTCCACTAGCAGTCTGAGTTCAGGAATCTTACTCTGACTCTTTTAGAAAAGTCAAAAGTGTTCCAGCACCGAGGCACTATCTGGCACATCTCACTCGCAGTGGCTGCCTTCGGTGAGTAACACTTGCAGCAGCAGCTGTAAGTTCTCTTTGCTCTTTCCCACAGGTGGGGGGATTCAATGGCTTCTGGTACTGATCCTCAGTTTGGGCTCGGGCCGCACGGGTCATCACTGCAGCCTCTCCTCTCGACATCGGCATCAACCAGGCTACGATCCTTCTCCTCTCTTGTTGCTCCCTCTGGCAGTCAGAGTCACCACTCTTACTACACACTTGGGCTTTGGAATCATGGATCATGTCCTGGACCCCTGCAGATCAACTCTTCTGCTTTTTCTTGGAGAGGGTGCACAGGGCACTAACACAACAGCCATCCTGGAGCCCCCACCTAGAGTAGAGCACTTGTTGGCAAGATCCTCAACTACAAGGACTGAGAGATGTGATCCTTACGGGACCCAGGAAAGAGTGCCTCCTCCTTTCCAGTCTGCCCGCACCGTTATATTTCTGAACTATACCTGACAGAAGCAGAAGGCGGCCTTTGACCCAATTAAGCAAAACCTGAGAGTCATGAACCTCACTGAAATGCTTATGTTCCTAGTGAAGCTGAAGGTCCTCCACAACACCTAAACACCATGGGCAGCCTGGGAGTGGGTGGCGGAGGAAAGGGAACTTCGTTGCCCCTCCATTCCTGCTACCTG
This sequence comes from Calotriton arnoldi, assembly GCA_963921515.1. Lineage (NCBI taxonomy): Eukaryota > Metazoa > Chordata > Amphibia > Caudata > Salamandridae > Calotriton > Calotriton arnoldi. The sequence continues at coordinate 184,072 of CAWUFW010017337.1, read as the reverse complement.
GGTGGTCGGCGCATCTCATCTGCCTTGCAGCAAAGTAGGCATAGCTGGAGGCAAGACTCGTACACAGCAATGCTCCAGGAGGCGACGGGCCCACACCTCGATTCGCCAGATTCCCCGGAGGTGGAACCTCCAGTGGGACTCGGCTGCCTCCTGTTCACCTCACTTGGAGATGCCCTCTAGCAAGGACAAAGGCTGAACATTCATTGACGAAGGCCCAAATTGTGCTATGTTCCCTACACAAAAGTTTCTTTGACTTAACCATTGTTAGACAGCAGCTCAGTATCCTTCACTGAGAAACGATTTGGGGAATTTGCAGACCCTGTTCCATTTGTTTTTTATCTCTGTTCATAGGGTTGCTTCAGGCGATAGATGCTTTTGGGTTGAAAGTGTGAGGGGGCCATTGGGGGATTTGGGATTTGTCAGTTCTTGCTTCGTTCAACCACTTTGTTTACTTGCAGCATACAGTACCTTCTCTTGATAGGACACATGCATTACACTCTCCACACTCATGGACTGCCAGGACACTGGCATGGCCTGGAGATGGGCAATGCATCCCCTGCAGTGCATGCAAACGTACTCATATCACACTCCCGATGGCTGCCTTTATGGAGATGACATGGAATGTCAATGACCTTAATGACCGTATCAAATGGGGGTATGTTTTTTTATTTGATAAGCACCACTCCTCAGCAGTGTTGCTTCTCCAGGTGATGCATCTCCTTGGCACAAGATGCCCAGTCTTCCTCAGGTTTGCTTATGACAGAGTTTTCTGTGCCAAACACACTAAAGGCTTGCATGGTACTGCCATCCTTCTCTGGAACACCTTCCCTCTATCTGTTACCCGAACCACCACAGACGTGTTGGGTGGTATGTGACTGTGGAAGGGGGCCTCTTAGAAGGCATTCAGTATAGTATCCACAGTAGCTACATTCCTCCACACTTGGCCAAACCTCCTTCAAAGACTTGCAAGCCATAGTCCTTAACCTTCCCCTGGGCTGAACCATTATAGGCTGGGACTTCAATGCAGTGATGAATCTGTGCATAGACTCCACTGGGGTCCAACCTGTGACAAATCTGGGAACGTCCCCGTGAGGGGACTGGACAAATTCCCTAGGTCTCCATGACATTTGGAGAACATAACATCCCCAGGAAAATGACTATACCCATACCTATGCAGATCATGGTTGCATGTCTAGGTTTGATCAGCTCCTTCTGCTGGCCATGGACATACTAGGCACTGTGGTGGAAGTTATCCTCCTTCAATCCTCCCTCAAGGGATTCCCGGTCACTTTCTAGTCACAATGCATACGGGGACCTCGGGGGGACGGACAATAGGCCCATGTGGCGATTGAATGCCTGGTGCCTGGTCGACCCGCAGTGCTCCCAACACTTGCTCTAGGAGCTGACATCATACTTTGAGCTTAATTTTGGATCATTGGACTACCCAGGAGCCTTGTGGGTGGCTGGGAAGGCAGTTTTACGGGAGAAGGCCAGAGGCTTCCTTAGCGGTCAGAATTAAGCTAGACTACAGCAAATATCTAGCTTGGAATCAAACCGATTGCTTCTTTAACGCAAGTATCGACGAGCAGGAAATGAGTACACTGATGGTCAGCTGTAGGCAAATAGGGCCTCGTTGCGGCAACTTTGTTTTGAGGAGGCAAAAAAAATGCTGGGTTGCCTCCACAAGACATCTCCGTATGCTAGGATTTGGAGGTTGTGACGAGCCAGCGAGAGCACGGCTGCAAGGCATCGAGCTAGCGAGAGCGCAGATGTGAGGCAGAGAGCTGAGAGCAAGGAGAAGCGGAGAGTGAGGAGAGCAGCGGAGCACGGTGAGCAAGCGGCAAGCGCTGTCTCAAACCCCTCAGTGTAGCCGTTGCCATTGTCGCCGCTTGCCCTCCAGCGCTGCCATCAAGGATTCCAGTTCCGCGTCGCACCGCATCACTCGGTGTCCATCAAGCTCCATCTCTGGTGCCTCGGGAGGAGGAGGCGGATTTACAGGAGCCTAAGTGCTGCCCCGAGCTGCTTCACTGCCACCTACAGCCTGCACGATCTCGGCCTCGCCTTGCACGTCCTGCTTGCAATTTCACGGAGACAGGGACAGAGAGCAGGACAAGGAGCGGTATCATCAGGGGGGGGCAGCTGGCAGAGGTTTAGGAGCCTTGTGGTTCACTCTGGAGGAGCGAAGGTGGCCAGCATTAGGCTGGTGCGGTTTGCTCTTCCTGGGGGGGTCTTTTCCCCTTGATCAATCGTCTTGAGTAAACCCCCTGAATAATTACATAGCCGCACAGCCGTCCACCATCATTTATTCAGCCCCTCCCCCCTTGAGAAGCAGGGGGGTAAGGAAAGAAGAGCAGAAGAGGAGCAAAGGGGAGCAAACAGGAAAAAGCCCCCTGAAGGGCCCAAAGTGCCTGAGGTGCCATAAAACCATATACTACAAGCGCAAGGAGCATAAAAAAAAAAAAATCATCAAGGCAAGTCAAGAAGGATTTTTCCACAGAATAGCCTGAATAAAGGGAGATAACAGGAAACATATTAAACATATCAAATAGGGAGAAAAAAAACTTCTGCAGTGTGGCAATCACCAAAAGCAATAAGGAACATCAAGGAACGTTAAGTACCCAATTGACAATCGGCATAGATTGCTCAGAAATAAGCAAAAATAAAAAAATAAGAAACAAAAGCAAACAAAGCATACAAAGGAAACAGAATCAAGTCAAGTCGGCAGATATGAGGTCAGGAAGAGTAAGAAGGTCTCTTACAAAGTGAAAACCAAAGCCCAAAAAACTGAGGGAGAAGCTATTCCTAAAGGTAGCACAAAAATGGAAGCCTTAAGTAAAGGTAGCAAAGGCACCAGCATGTGTCTCACTGTTAGTAGCATAGACATCAGTAACGGTCACAGCCCAGCAGCTATAAAGAACCACAAAAACACAAGCCAACTTAAGATGGGCATAGAAAGCTATAGAACAAAAGAGCTCATTCATATAGAGGGGTCCCCTCACACTAAGAGCCTATGCACATACCAGCCAAAAATCTTCACAAAATTTGCGTTTTTGAAGGACCCGGGCCAAGCTATCTATTCAAATAACGGGGACATTAAGGGCCTACAAACCCCATTACAACCAGGGATACTAGAACACCCTATAGGGAAACAAATCCAACCGACTCAACCATCGGTAGCTATATTGGACATGAGGGATAAAGATAAAGGTATCAGCAGAATAAGTACAATAAATCAGTCCAATAACCCAAAAGAGAATAAAGCCCAAGGCGGACCCCTAATCGAGATAGCCAGCAGTCCAACAAGTAGCCCAACAAGAAGCTCTCTGGATAACAAAATCTCTCCCTGTCAAAATATGAGACAGTTGGACAGAGAACCGACAACTTCTCCAAAAATAGGGGGATTTAAAGACCCCAGGGACTCAGAAAATACACTCCCCCGAGCAGGCCTCTCAGACTGGGCAGTGTGCTCAGTTTACACCACCACAGCTAATAAACAGTTCCCCATTAAAGACAAGGAACACAAAATCTGACATGCTCTCAGGTCTCAGCCAACCATTGAACAACATCTCAGTGGTCTACTCCCCACCCCTGCTAAACAAAGACTCACAAATATCAGACAGTGATATGACTTTCCTCGCATCTCAGGAATCGGAGGAGCTTGTCACTTCATACAATTTAAAGCCCACTTCAAATAGACCTATTGTGAAAATGACTAGTATGTCCAGAACAGGAAACAGCAGTCCCACAGGAACAATCTGGGCAACCTTATTAAACATCATGCAGCTTTCAGCAACATCACTTCAACATCAATCCGACAAATTAGATATGCAGCTCACAGTTCTCCACACATTAGCAGACTTCACCTCTAGGATAGACAAGAAACTTGCAGATCTCAATGGCCTCTTCAAGCGGGGACAAGAATCCGCACAAGTCACTCAAATTCCACAAACTGAATGCATTTGCGACCCCATTATTGACAAACTATCCACTCTGCCAACAATGTTAGGAAATCTCCTAACAGACTTAAAAATAAATACTATATCGCATGATATAATTGTAACCATGGAGGCAAGCAAGGGAGAAAAAGAAACAGCAACTGGATTGAATATACTGTTGAACAGACACCAAAACGAAGGGACTCTTCCCACCAGTCCAATTCAAACCTCAGAAGGTTCCAACCGAAGAGTGTGCTGGCAAGGAAAAATTCAAGAATGCACAAGCATGCCGTAAGCAACGAAGGAAGGGTAAGAACAGGAAGATGGCCACTTTGGGCCACTTCGGGGAGCACCAGCCCACGAAAAAACCTACGGTATTTGAAGCCACAAGGCTCCCCTTGACCCCCACCTCGGATGAAAAGACAGATCACTTAACTATGGGAGTCAATGCCACCTTGGACCCCAGCAAGTACCAAACTCCAAAGCTTAAGACCCAAACAAACACAAAAGGAGATAATCAATGGGGGCAAAATCAGACCAGTAAACAGTCGGAGCGAACAACACAAGAACTCAGCACGGTAACTTGCATGCAACAAAGTCCAAAAATTGAACAGAGAGAAGAGCTACCGAATAGGCTTAGGGGATCTGCACAAAGGCCATCAACGGGGCATATACAAGGCAGAAACATGCAGACAAAAGAGCCGGCATCAATTGAGCTCCAAAGAGACAATAACGTCAACCAAGTAGCCATAAAGACCAATCACACCCCCTAAAGGCTATTACACCTTGAAGCAATTTCCCATCAGGAAGATCCAACCAAAAATTTAGAAGCAACAGACACCATCATACTGTTTCCAGAGTACAAGTCGAGGGGAAGAGTGGACACGCTAAATAGGAAGAATATTTTACGACTTTTATACTCTATTAAAAGCCTAGAAGAACTAAGCTCAACAGACCTGCTCTCGATTGAATTCCAATCAACCAATAATCCTCAGTCTCCAGAAGCAACTAAGACAATATGGAAAACAAATAAGACAGTTAACAAAATTGTGAAGGAAGCAAACACTTTCTCACAATGGGGGATAAGACTGGAACCTGAAAAACAACCAGCCTATCCGACTCCCCTCCTAAAAGGATGCAGCAAGGAACCTTCACACACCGCCACATCAATCTTAAAGTGAGCTCGCAGCAGCTCCCCAGGAGCCCATCTCATTCACTTCAAGACCACCAATTTAAGCACAGGCCTTGAGCCAAAGGGCCCAACACTACCATCAACAGACTCTAGCCGGACCCATATAACGGCCGATGGTACCCAATGACAAGGGAAGCCTTGCCCTGCGTCACCAACGGCGGAGTCAAGAAATATCTGCATATGTATTTGGAACATCAATGACCTGGCAAATAAATTGGAGGACCATGAGGCACTAAACTATTTAAGGGCAGTTGACTTGATATTACTCCAAGAAACTTGGGAGGAAAATGCTATAGAGCTACAAGGGTTCACATCACTACAGGTGCCAGCAATAAAGGGATCCAATTTTGGCCAACGTTCAGGCGGTCTGATGATATACGCCTCAATACTCACAATAGGAGCCATCTCAACAGTAGAGGCACAAATCGCAGTCCCAAGTGCCATACAGGCGGTAGCAACAACAATCAAATTCAATGAGAAAGACTGGCCAATCATAATAATCAACACGTATGTACATCCGAAGCACAGGCTAAAAGCTGGGAAGAACTAATCGCTGAAGTGATAAGAATCATTGATGGGTGGGACACAGAGAACATCATCCTGGCAGGCGACTTTAACGTTCACCTCCTTGGAACTACATCAGAAGGCGAATTAGTACAGGAACTAAATACAGTGTGGGGAATACCGAATCACGGCCCAGCATACCTAAACAAACAAACAAGAGATTCAACTTATTTACTTCAAGAACTTGAACAATTAAATATGAGAGCCCTAAATGGTCGATTTAACGAGGACAATCCACCGGTCTCAACTTTTCATTCCATAACCGCCTCATCTTACCTAGACTATACCTTCATAACCCTCCCTTTATATCACATCATCCATTTCTTCAGAATGTGCTGTAACGAGCAAAGCGAACACTTGCCGCAAGAGGTGACACTAAAAGCAAAGAGAGGAAACGATATGGAGGTGTGCAAAAACATTGGCACAGAATACACCTCGGACTTCAAATGGATAAGGTGCAAGCCCACTATGATTGAAGAGCTATCTAGAACTGCAAAGACACTCCTCTGCCAAGAAAATGATATGACAACTCAACCTACAACAGTGTGGGAGAATTTCACAATGGCTCTGGGGAAGAAATTTGCTACCAGGACAAGAATAAAAACGGCAAAAACAGCGGCATTCCGGACGGGAAAGGCAACAACCCCTGAGTCAAAGAGCCTTAAACACACAATAAATCAAACGCTAAGGCAGCTACGCTAAGCCCTGCAAAATCTTGCCTCGCGATGTGACCTGCGGACAATGAAGACTGCACTAAAAAGGAAGAAATGGGTAAAAAAAAAGGCAAGAGAACGAAGACCTGTGGGCAAGGATATTGTATGACTCTAAATTTAAGAACAGAGTCAGGTTCTGGCGGACGATCAACAGCCTCCAACGACCAACTCATCAAGGAATGAATTCCCATATAACAGAGGCCAACTGGGCAAAATATTTATATAATCATTTCAACAAGATCATGCTAGAGGAGAACATGGCTGGGGAAGGAACTCGGACCTCCCTAAGGGACTGAGGTGGATCATCCAGGGAAAACAGTCATAAGCCCATCGAGGGCCCAAGAAACGAGGCAACCCCGAATAGACAACAGCATCCTAGGGTCAAAGTAGCATCAGGCCCAGATTTACCACTGAATAGCAATGAAGATCGCATCGAAATAACAGCATCACAGATCAAGAAACAAATAGCCAAAGGAAAGCTAGAAGGAGCCCCAGGCCCCAACGGAATACCACCAATACTGTACAAACATGACGTAGATTATTGGAGTAAAGCACTTGTCCCAGTCTTCAAGGATATAGAGGAAACACAAACAATTCTGAAATCTTGGAAAGGATCGACAATCTGTCCGATCTATAAGCAGGGTGACAAGAGCAATCCCAACAATTACCGACTCGTCGCCCTAATCGACATAGAAGCCAAATACTATGCAGGAATGATCCTGGAAGAACTAATATCCTGGCCATCATCAAAATCTATCATCCCCATAAACCAGACTGGCTTCTGTAGAGGACTGGAAACCACTACTAATATTATGGCGCAAGTTCTGCTGATGGATGCGGCCAAAGCAGCAAAATATCCGCTATTCTTATGCTTCATAGACTATAGCGCAGCATTTGATCACGTAGACCGCGCCAAACTATGGCAGAAATTAGAATTGTGGGGAATTCCGAAGGCCCTCCTAAACCAGTTGATATTGCTACATACCAACACCTGGGTTAAGGTCGAGCTGGGATACACCTCTTAAGGCGAATTAACACCTCAAGAGGACTAAAACAAGGTTGCGTTCTAGCACCCTTACTCTTTAATCTCTTCATGGCTGACCTTCTTGGGGAGCTGGACAGGAGCACTTCACATGCCCCAAGATTGGGAAAAATACTTCCGTCCATCCTTTTATATGCAGATGACCTGGTGTTACTAAGTCACACACCAATTGGACTACAACACCTTCTGAATACCACTAGCATTTTTTCACATTGTAACGCATTAAATATCAACTTAAAGAAAACGAAAATCATGACAGTGAATTATCACAGGAGGAAAAAGATTAACTGGCATTTCGACGGGCAATGCCTAGACCAGGCACTCAAATACAAATACCTCGGAGTCTTATTGGTCAGTAGAGGCTCGTACAAACCCCAACTAGAGGCACTGCGACGGAAGGGCACCACGAGCTCCTTAGCAATGACGCCTTTGAGAAAAGTCCTGCCAGACCTAACCCTCGACCCTTTCCTACATGTCATTCAAACAAAACTACAACCAATGCTAACATATGGGAGCAAAGCAATGCGAGGGAGAGATGCGATGGCCCTGGATAAAACAATCAGCAGCGCTTACAGAGCAATTTTTCATCTACCAACCTACGTGTCCCACGCCCAAATACGCTTAGAATTTGGGTTACACAAACAAGCAGTGGAAAGGAGGGCGGCATATATAAAAAGCTTATTTATCAAAAGAGGGGGACTCTAGGAGCTATTCTAAAAGGTCCGGTGACCCGTGCTCCCGAAATTTAACTTATACCAAAGGGAGTCACCATTCCTGAGTGGAGATGGAGAGAAGGGAAGTAGGGGGTACTCTTGTCGTGTGCTACTCTGCTTGTGGGAGGCAGGGTGTCCTCATCTTGATGCCCTCACACACCCCGAAGGATGTCATGCTTCATCATTGGGCTTTTGCTCCTCGTCGGGCCGGTGCTGCAATGCCCTACGGGTCCCCCGAAGGGTCTCTCTTTCAGAGATCTTTTGATGAAGCCGTATGGGTGCGTGGGTGTAAGTGGCAGTGAAGTCCTAGAAAGTGTATTAAAAAATGGCTGGAGGGAGAGTGATTAATTTTTAATAAAGTGATCCCTCTGTCATTATTAAAACAAAGTGGTATAAATATATAAAAAGCTGTCATAAGATCAGAGGCCCTGAACCAGAAACTCTTAACACGCACATTTGGAGAGAACTGTCATGCCGTGAAAAATCACCTGCCAGAGAGTATCTGCTCGACTCCCTAACAAGATTGGGATTAACCAACCTCTGGGCCGTCACTATAGCTCATCAGAATTTCAAAAAGGTTGTAACAAAAGTAACAAGAATGACATCAATCACAGAAGACAAAGAAACACTGGCTAAAAGGGCACATGGCTGGACAGTGCTCAATGACTACAAAGCTCTCAAACCACAAATGTATTTAAAAACAGGACTCAAAACGAAGATAAAAGAAAAAGTCCTAAGGTTACGTCTTGGCATTTTACCAATCCTCCCGCACCTGCCGCCTTGGAAAAGGAGACCAGGAGTGCAGACTTGCGGCCTCTGTGGAATAGGAAATGAGGACTTTGTGCATGTCATCTGTATCTGCCCTAGTAAAAAAGACATAAGACGCACTTTACTACGCCCAATATTCAAACAGAGCAGCACCAGGACTTGTAGACAGGCAGTAAAGCTATGCTTCAACCCTGCTGAAACACAGTTAAACTGCCGACTTACAAGTTCTTTGATATAGTGGAAGAAAGACTCAAACGTAAGCCACAAAGCGAACAGTGAACGACAACTTAAACGTTGGGTCACATTTAATTGGCACATTTGATCCAGTCAGGCGATTGGTTGGCTAGACTGCGAAGTCCATGTTTACATTATGAAGCTCAGGCACTTTAAATCTGAAATGACTTTTAATCTCCAAATTGACATCAGAATTGAGAACTGAGTGCGGTCTTCCACTCATTGTATTTTAAGCAAGCTCAACATGTAAGACAGAATCCTCTGATATAATTCAAAACTTGCTGTACAAATTGAAAGAATGAAGGATTTTATGTGGATTTTTAAATGTATCGATAATGTTTTTATATTGTGAGTTTTAGTTGACTAAACAATACATTTCTTACCTATATAAGACATCTCTATGAATGGGGTGACAGATTTTGGAAGCTGCTCTACTAGTTGGGGACCCGAGACATGATGCCTAGATTGATCCCTGAGGTTCTAGGCCCATTGGAGAGAATCACCATACCTCTTCCGAGATCACATCCACCTTTTCTTCCTATTATAATGGTCTTTATGCTTGGTGCCAGTGAGCCCAGCTTTAATACACTTCACTCTATTGTCGCTGAGCTCCCCATAGCTGTCGTCAGTGTGGAAGATAGAAATTTTCTACGCAGTTGGGCAAAACTCAGATGGCATTCCGGCTGAATACTATTCTAAGTTTTAAATCCACAATCTCCCCACACCTCCTAAACCTTTACCAAAAAGCCATAGATGCCAGTCATTTCCCACTGGAGCTGTACTTGGCCACTATTGTGGTCCTTCACAAAATGGGGTGGTCCCCAGAGGATTGTTCATCTTATCACCCTATCTCTCTGACAAATGTAGAGATTAAAATATACTCTAAAATGTAATTGTCTCTGGCTGGTGACTGCCCTCCTGTTCCATTTGCTCTCAATGTGGCTTCACACACCTCCATAGCACCCATCACTGTATTCTTAGGGTACACATTGCCCTAGCACAACATCGGAAACTCAAAGACCCCTCGGTGATTATGCTTTTAGATTTAAAAAAGTGTTTGATTCCCTTTTCTGGTCACGTATATTCCAGGTCTTCCCTCGGATGGGGTTCAGACCTCGCTTCCTCTCTTTTATCAGCTAAGGCCCGAGCGCAGGTGAGAGTGAATGGAACCCTCTTGTCGCCATTTGTTTGGAGTCCAGTGCACAGACTGGAGGCCGGATTCACAGAGGTAAACTTACACGATTGTGTAAGTTTACGCTTTCACAATATTCACAAAACTAGCCTATCTTTTTAGGTGCAGAATTCTCTGACCCCACTACAGAGATTCCGCACTCGTAAATGTACTATTAAAATGCAGTTTTGTGAATACTGAGAAAGAGTAAACTTACACAAATGTGTAAGTTTACCTTTGTGAATCAGGCCCTCAGTTTCCATTAACTGGGGATCTACATTGCCCTGGAGCCAGGGCTGACTTTAAGCATCAACTCACCCTTTACTGACCCAGATTCGAAACAATATGAATAAATGGGTAGGTTTGGCCCTCAATGAGCTGGGCTTGGTGGCATTATTTAAAATTATGATTTTACCCAGGCTTCTCAGTGTTTTGCAAACTTTCCCTCTCCTTATCCTGTAGACTTGGTTTAAGATCTTATTGGCAAGGGTGCAAACCTTCCTTGGGGAAAAAGCCTCCTAAGATAGCTTTCTGACAAATACATACAATCCACCTACGAGGGAGGATGGGCATAGCCAATCTACATCTTTACTACTGAGCTTCCCAAATTCATTTCACCTGGAGGTGTCCCTGACTGGATGACATCATATTGTGGGCTTATTATATGGAGACCTTCTCCCAATCTCGTTCCCTGAGGTCACAAGTGTGTCTCTCTCATGTTGGTGGTCGGCCCTCTGATGGATTCAATCGGACCGGAAAACCACACAGGAGACCCACCCTGTTGCAGGGCAGGTGGTATTTCCATGTGGCCTGCCTGAAGGGATTTGACCAATGGACCCTTATTGGTATCTATGCTGGGTGACTTGTGGAGTGGCTCATGGTGGAAATCATACCACAAGCTCCTGACATAATTTCGAACTCCATAAAACCCAATTCTATCAATAACTATAATTGCACCATGCCATGATAGTTTACTCAGTCAGACCTCATTAATCCACATTAATCCACAGTAAAATAATCCATTGAAATCCAAATTTACTCTAAGCCCCTTAGGCAGGGGACCCATATCGGACCTCTACAAGCCCCTGGTAATTAAGACACTGGATCATTTTGCTTTTTTGAGAGAGAAGTGGGAAGCTGAGTGGTCCCGTGAATGAGAGTATAAAACATAAGTAGACGAGGTTGTTGCTAACACTGAAACAACACTCAGATGCTCAAGAAGATCTTCAAATGGTTACCCCAAACCTCGTAGATCCGTCACCCAAACAATCGTCACCAGCAAGCTGGACTATGGCAAAGCACTCTACACTGGAATCAATGCTCAATTGACCAGAAGAATCCAGATCAGATGAACCTCAGCAACCAGGCTCACCCTAAACCTCCCGCACCAAACTCGTAATACCACACACCTCAGAGAGCTCCACTGACTCTCAATTAAAAACTGAGCATTCTTCAAACTCCTCTTGTGCACTTGTAAAACCTTGCACAACTTTGATCCCTCTTATCTCAACAACCGCATAATCTTCCACAAACCTACCAGACACCACCACTCAGTCAGACTCCTACTCGCACATATCCCTGCATACTCAAGACCCGTTTCCACTGTCACGCCCCCTCTTATGCAGAACCAGATCCCGCAGTCATGCCTTCTCTTCCCTTGCTCCTAAAGCTGGGACGCCATGCTCCTGCACATCAGAGATGCCTCCTTAATTCTTGAATTCACAAAAACAGAAGACCTTGCTCTTCACCTAGCCCCGGCCCTGGATCAGCCCATAAAAGCTCCAGCGCCAGGATACTCTCCCGGGTGAGTTGTGCACTATACAAATACACGTAACAATACCACTGATATTCCCTGTTTATGGTATGCAGTGTTAACTGTAACTCACACCCTCACATTGCACTGCACTAGACCTCACACATGGCATTACTGATGATATCATATATGCATTCATCAATTACATCAATGATGACATTTCAAATGACATCGATAACATCACTGACATCTTAAAATACATCTTCAATGTCATCATGGCATACTTTTTTATTCAGAAGAATTTCATTGTTAGAAATTTGTTGCATTTCTATTTTTTGCCATTCGTTAAACTGTGTATCGTGGTCAAATTCTTTAAAAAAGCAATTGATTCTTGATTCTTCTGATTGTATGTTTTTTCAATCATTCAACAAAATTATTAGTTTTGTGTTTTTAAGCTTAGTGTTCAAATCAGTAATTTTTTCTAACTAATGAAATATTTGAACAGATGAGTCAGTGGAGTAAGAAAAGATGTTCTATATCTCCAATAGTTGACACTATATTCAAATCTATGTTGTGATTTTGTTGCTGTAGGTGGGTCAGAATGTATTAAATGCATGAATTATATATCCTTGAATTAACCCATTAAGAACTATGCTCATTGAGAAATAGCCAGTTCTTGAGCTATAGGCCCATCCAGCAGGTGGTAGACAAGGAACTGATGGTGACCTCTGCATCTGTAATATTAGACTGTGATGTATGGTATGCTTCACTGAATTATTGTCTTGGCGTGCATTTAGTGTAATGCTGAGAAGTAGTCATTATTTGTTCACCTCTCTAGATTCCTCATCCTATCCTTAGGCTCCTGCAGGCTGCCTTTGGGAGATGTAAGTTTGCTCTCTCTACCTGCCAGTACAGGATCTTACAGTTTTGCGGGAATGCCATGAATCATAGTATCTCCTTCTTGTTCCAAATACATCAGGGATAAAGTACCCTATGCCGTAGAAGGATATTGCAAGCCACGGAGGAATTCCATAACCTGAGTTCCTTTATAAAGTTATGGCACTCCGAGGTGACTTGCAATATCCTTATCACAAGCCACTTAAAACCTTGGTCTATAGTTCGTTCATATGAAAGAGGGCGAATATTTGCAAACATGAAGAATAAAAATAGAACCTCTAGAGCCGTATTAAACACATCAAAAGCCTGTTAGATATTTGTTGCAAAAAAAATTACAAACAGTTCAATACAAGTCCGTTTGTTTTCCTTAAAAAGCTGCTGTAGCTCGGAATGTGTAGAACCATGCAGAAAGATTTGAACTTTTCTATAATTATCCATGGAGTGCAAAAAGTATGCATGTTCTTTCTGCTTATCCTTGTAAGCTAGAAAAATAGAGCAGAAGAAAGAATAGCAATATTTCATTTTTGTTGCTTTAAACAACTACTCTGGGACCTGACCTACCTTTCACCTCGGTTGCTGGATCTGGCAGAAGGCATTGTAATGTCTGAACTCGACTGTAATAACTTATTACAGTTGAGTTCTGACGTCTTGTCTTTAAAATCGGTGACTGGGTGCGTCACAAGTCACTGATTATAAAGAAACTATAGACGGCCATTTAATCAGGGATTGCTGAATCCTATGTATCATATATCCTCCAGATCACTCCCGCCTGCTACACTTCCCAGCAGCTTCCGCCGCTGGGACGTGATTGGAGCTTCTTTACCCCCTCTCTCCCACCCAGGCACCTTAAATCCCGACACCGCCTCCTGCATTGCGGGACTTCTCCAGATCCCTCCCGCCTGCCTACACTTCGCAGCAGCCTCTGCTGCTGGAACATAATATGAGCTTCTTTCCCCTGTTTCTCCCACCCAGGCACCTTAAATCCCCGGGCCGCCTCCCGCATCGTGGGATGTATGCGGGCGGCGCCCAGGCCAAGTACGGCCCATCCGCACCCGTTAGAACCCGGAGGAGGCTGGGCCACCCCTCTTTCACCTGACCCCCAGCTTAAGGTACCGTGCCTCCTGCCCCAGTGCTGCCTCCTGCCCCTATGCTGCCTGCTGTCCCTGCGCTGCCTGCTGCCCCTGTGCTGCTTGCTGCCTCTGCACTGTCTGCTGCGTCTGTGCTGCCTGCTGCCACAGCGCCCGCACTGCCTGCTGCGCCTGCCCTGTGCTGCCTGCTGCCTCTGCGCTGCCTGCTGACCCTGCCCCGCTCTGCCTGCTGCCCCTGTGCTGCCTGCTGTCCCTGCACTGCCTGCTGTCCCTGCACTTCCCGGCACCCGGGTCCACCTACCACCAATCAAGGTCGCTGCACGGCCACGTAGCAGACACAGGTGTGCCGCCAACACACCGCCGGTTGGACAATGCCCAGCGCCAGGCCCATTGGCCCTCCCGCCACCCGAAGGTACACCACCAAGAAACTCCTGGACCTAGTCCCCAGATGCTGGAACAACAGGTATGTCTTCTCCTCCCCACGATTCTCCAAAGGACTCTTCACCTGCTGACACTGCAACTTTTCCTGCCACACAGCCTACAAAAGATCCAGTACCACTCCTGCCCACAAGACCAAGAACGCCCCGCAACCGCTCCACTGTATCCTGCTCAATGCCCACTCACTCTGCAAACACGCCATAGGAATCTGGGACACCATCATCACTCTCTCCACGGACGTTGCCTTCATCACCGAAATGTGGCTAAACCCCTCCTCGAACCCCGACATCGCCACTCCCGAAGGCTACAAGATGATACACCGAGATCGCGCCAACAAACAAGGCGGAGACATCAGCATCATCTTCAAGGAAACTATCAGATGCACCATCATCGACAACCCCACGCATCTCATGGAACATCTCAACTTCCTACTACAAATGACGGGAAGACCACAATAAAAGGCACCCTGGCAAACAGAATCCCGGGACCCTGAGCAAAAGTTTGCGACGCCATCGCCAACCTCATCACCCCCTTAGCAATTGACTCCCACCACTATGTCCTACTCGGCGACCTCAACTTCCACATCGACAACCCCAACTACACCAACTCCATCGCCCTCCTAGAGAACCTGGACAACATCAGCCTCAGCCAACTGGTCAAATCAAATCAAATTCACTTTATTCGGTTTATGCATAAAACCATATTAGTATTCTAAAACAGTATGTCATACAAAAAATAAATAGACCACATTATACAATACATGTTTGAAAATGATTGAAAGAAGGGGATAAATATCGAGTCTTTAAAAAGAAGAAAGGTCACAGAGTGCCTAGCAATACAAAATAATCCCCAATCAAACATGCTAAAACACGTGGCAGTCACTTAGAGCCACAAACAAGTTAATCACAACAAGCCCTAAGCCTCACTGCTGATTTTTATAAAAATAAGAACATTAAAAACAGTGTTGCCGGATAGCAATTGTAGAAATATGAAAGCTGGGCGGACCTGCCTAAAATCCATTGGTTTCAAGATTGGGATAATAAAATTTCTTCGGGGAATCTTATAAAAATGATAAAACATTATAAAATGGAGCATGTCCTGTGGAGACTTCCCGTCGCAGCCACAGGACTCTAAGTTCTGACCTCTACTACACCAACGAGGCTGTGCCAACAAAAGATGGAAAAGATCAAATCGAAAACTGGTTAAAAAAACGCTCAAGAGCACTAAAGGCCCCTAAAAGATATGGCTCAGTAGATTGCACGGATTTCAAAATGACAAACGTACGAACACTGGGTTTTCTCAACTCGCACCCCTCCCTTTTAGTAGTCCTCAAGTTAAAGAAGGACTCCTTTATCCGGCCCAGATCTTTCTTATGCACAAGTTCTGGTTCGGAAAAGAGTTCTACTCTTCCCAACCTTCCTAAACATGTCTTTATGTAGTTAAGCCACGGGATTTGATGAGCATGATCAAGGCCCATACACTCCTTTAGAATTGATTTACTTAGGGTGGGACCCTGGTGCAACCATAGCTTCAACCACAATATGAAGGGCCGAAGGGCCAGCAGATCCGAGAGGTAGGGGACCCTCAGCTTTTCATGGGCCATAAAGTTTGAGGTGCACTGGGGCACACATAAAAGACGTTTCAAAAAGTTATTTTAAACCACTTGAAGTTCCTCCATGGTGATGTGGCCCCAAATTTCGCTGCCATAGGAGACTTTGGCAATACATTTTGCCTGATAAATCTGCAAGAGTGCCGCAATCGGTCTCCTACCAAGATTTGAGGCAAAGTTAAAAATACCAGTGTTGGCACGCACTAGATCTCCCCTCTTACTCCGTGTTAAAGGCCCCCATTTCATTTTGTCGTCTATCAAGACACCCAAGTAAGAAAAAACCTCTGTGCATGGTACCAAAGCTTCACCAACCCTAAACTGGTATTGCTTTTTTGTACGGGGTCCCACCTGCATCACGTAGGATTTGGAGTCATTTATAGACAGATCCAAATCTTCCATGAAGGATGAAAAAGAATTAAGCAGAGATTGTAATCCTCTAGCAGTCCGGGCCATAAGGACCTCGTCCTCCGCGTACAGCAAGACCGGCGGGCCACGCCGTCCTACCTGGGGGTAGTCTACCTTAGTCTCCAACAAAATCTGCTCTAATTTATTGATATATAGATTAAACAAAAAGGGAGCTAAGATACACCCTTGGCGTACTCCTCTTTTTATTGGGAACTGGCAAGATACCTTAAGGTCTTGTGAATAACGAACCTCAGCTTTAGTGTCATTATGGAGCTGGGCTAGGAAATGCACAATATCACTGTCCACCCCCATGGACAACATGGTCTGCCAAAGCTTAAATCTATTCACGCGATCAAACGCGGATGACAGATCCATGAAGGCCAGGTAGATGGTGCCAGAGCGGGCGACCATATACTTATTGAGGATCAGATACAGGTTGAGGTATTGGGCCACGTTTGACCGTCCAGCACGAAAACCGTACTGGATGTTGGTTAAGATGTTATTTTTCTTTGACCAATTGTTCAGCTTGTCTAAAAGAACATGGCCCACCACCTTAACCATAGAATCCGACAAGAATATGGGTCTGTAACAGTACGTGCTGTCCCTGTTACCCTTTTTGAAAACTGGAACAATCGTGGAGGTAGCCCAAGAGCCAGGTGGACCAACTATAACTGCTGCGTTGATAACAGACACAAGAACAGGTGCCCAGAAATTCACATCGGATTTGTATAAGTCCGGCGGAGTACCGTCGGGAGCCGGTGTTTTGTTGTTGGACAGCCCGATACCTTTCCTGACCTCTTCAACCGAGACGACCAGGGATGGATTGACCTCCGCTACTCCTGGTAGTCTATTCTTATCTGGAGGGCATTGAAACATATCCTCGAAATGGTGCACCCACTCCTCCTCCGTTATAAGGGCCTCCACTACGTTTCCTCTATTTTTATTTAAAAAAGGGCTATTAATGATGCCCCAAGACTTGGCGCTACTCTTCAAGGTACTTGCCTCAATTAAGTCCCTCCATAATTCCACCTCTAACGCTGCCTTACTTCTGGCTAATACTACTTTATACTCCCTTCTACGGGTATTTACTAAGACCATGTCCCTTGGGCTTTCACCTAATGCTTCTTTCAAATTCCTGGAGGCACGGGAGCAATCAGAGTTAAACCATCTAGGCACCAGGATGGGTGATCGCCGCGCAGGAGCGCTGAGGAGGTTAGATATTGTAGAGGAGATGACTTTAAAAGCTTCTATAATTTCTCCTGGATCTGTTGACGGGGCAGTGCACAAGGCTAGTTCAGCATCACAGCAGGCGGGTAAAGAGTCATAAAATGACTCCAGGGTTATCTGAGCCCATTTTAACCTTCTTCCTCCATCCGTTACTTTCAAAACCCCTCCTCTTCCTGACTCTCGGGTGGACACCAGAGAAGGCCAGCTAATATACATACATAGAGGGTTATGGTCACTGTAAATGCTTGCCTCGATGGAAAAACCTGATATCAAATCAAGGAGTGGCGATGATACCAGAATAAAATCAATGATTGAAACTCCGCCGCTTCCTACGAAGGTTGGATTGGAGACCTTACTATGCGGGTCCAATGCACACAAGGACGATGATAAATCAAATTTGTGTAATAGATCATTTAGGGAATCGCCTTGTGTGGAATGCTCAAAGTGAATACCCTTCACACGTGGGCAACCTGAGTCAAAGAGGTTAGTATTCCTTAGATCCCCTCATGGGTGGATGTTAAAATCCCCAGCTATCATAAAATTACCACGTGCTACCTTTAGCCGGTCTCTTAAAAAGGAGCCCAACAGTGATATATAACAAGCTTCTGAGGGGCAAGAAATTGAGTTATAAAAATTCACGAGACCCAATTTCCTTGACCCTTTGTGTAGTGTCAACGATTGTATGCAGGCATTATCTATAGGCAACCCTTATATGTTACAATCTAATGCTAGGGAAACATAAGTTAAAAGGCCACCCTTTGATCTTCCTGAGCTTGAGGGGACAGCTGGAACAAATAAGGACTTGTAACCCTCCAAATGAAAATCATTTTTGATTGCCCAAGTTTCCTGTAAACAAATCACCCAACTGGTCACTGAACCCACGCACAAAGCCGGACACACACTCGACCCCATTTTCACTTCCAGCGACAGAATCAATTTCTTCCACACCACAGAACTCACCTGGACTGATCACGCCATCATACACTTCACCATCACAGATGCCAAGCACCAGGCATCAGATCTCCTCCCACCGCAGTTAGAGCAAGGTCACAGAAACTCAGTGGCCACAGGTCCTCACCACCTCCAAACCCGAGGTCTCAACAGACCTCCACCAGGCCATTCAGAACTTCAGCACCTGGATCACCGACAGCGCCGACAGAGTTGCCCCAATGAAACCCACAGAATACAAGACCTCTAAACATGCCAGTTGGTACACTCCAGAACTCAGGACCACCAAGCACAACTGCCACCAACTGGAGAAACGATGGCGCACCAAGAACCCCGCCGATACAAAGCAGCGCTTAGCAACTATCACCGGCACATCAAAGAAGCCACAATAACAGCCATCTCCACTGGCATCGACTCCGTGACCAACTACACAAAGGAACTCTTAAGCAGCTCAATGAATTCCTGGAACAAAACCACCTACTGGAGGCATCACAATCAGGATTCTGTGTTAAGCACAGCACTGAGACCGCGCTGATTGCTGTCACAGACAACATCAGAACACTTCTCAACCATTGAGAATCTGTGGCCTTGATCCTCTTTGACCTCTCTGCGGCATTCGACACAGTCTCCCACAACACTCTCATCAACAGACTCTACAAAATAAGCATACAGCAAGATGCCCTCAAGTGGACTGCCTCCTTCCTTACAGATGCACACAGAGCATCCGACTGCCTCCCGTCACCTCCGCAACCAAAAACATCATATGCGGCGTACCATAAGGATCATCCCCCAGCACCACTCTGTTCAATATCTACATGACCCCCCCGGCAGACATCGTCAGATCCCACGTACTCAACATGAATCTCCTACGCAGACGACACTCAACTGATCCTCTCACTCACCAAGGACCCCTCCAACGCCAAATCCAACTTCCGTGATGCCATGATCAGCGTAGCCAAATGGATAAGAGACAACTGCCTCCAACTCAATTCCCACAAAACCGAAGTACTGATATTCGGGAAGAACACCTCCACTTGGGACCACTGGTGGTGGCCTGCAGAACTCGGACCTACACCCACACCAACCGACCATGCACGCAAAATTGGCATCATCCTTGACAGCCAACTGACCATGAAACGACAAGTCAATGCAGTCTCCTCCTCCTGCTTCCACACACTTCACATGCTCAACAGAATCTTCAGATAGATACCAGCCAACACCGGAAAGACCGTCACTCTGGCCTTCATCACCAGCCGCCTCAACTACGGCAATGCCCTCTACGCCGGCATCTCCATCCAGCTCCTCAGAAGACTCCAGACCATACAGAACGCTGCAGCCAGACTCATCCTGGACCTCCCCAAACGAACCCACATCACCCCGCTGCCCATCCAGAAGAGATGCCAGTTCAAGATCCTCATGCACGCCTACAAAGCCGTCCACGACCTAGGACCTACCTACATCAACAATCGACTGAACTTCCACAAACCCTCTAGACACCTGCGCTCTTCTTAAATCTTCACTCGCACACACCCCCCGCATCCATCGCAGCTGCAGCGGTTGCCGCTCCTTCTCCTATATCGCTGTCAAGACCTGGAACAATCTTCTCCTCCAGCTCTGAACAACCCCCTTGCTGGCAGACTTCATACAGAGACTCAAGACCTGGCTCTTCGATGGAGACTCAGCACCCAGATACCCCTAGGGGTGACAGTGTTGCACTTTAAAAATGCTGTTTGATTGATTGGTTTGATTGATGTTTTACACAGTGGTGGTTGCCACTCCGTAGTTATATGTGAGTCAGAGATTCCATAGGAAAAGTGTTTTTCATTTTGCTAATAACTTTGCTGCCATTTAACGAATCTTTGCAAACTTAAAAAAAAAAATTATCACCTCTTCTACTTCATGGAAAATTTCAGGGAGATCTGTCAAGTGGGGGCTGAAAAAAGTAAGATTTTCCATAGGAAAACTTAGACAACGATACAGGAAAAACTGCTGAAGAGAATTTCAGCACATTTGGCAGAAAGCTAGATCTTTACTCAGAAAGTTTGATTTTTGTGAGATGGTGTAATTCTGTTCAGCCATTCAGAAATTAAGGTTCAAAATTTATAGATATCTGTTGTTGCTGGTCTCTTGCCAGACTCCTGAAGAACGATGTGGCAAAATTAGGTGGGTTCATTGGCAGGGCTCGTGGGACTCCCTCAAGACTGCGTGATGTGATTGGCACCCACAACAAGCAGAAAATCTTTGCAGCAGCCATTTAGGACTCAGGAAAAGGGCAAGTGGAAGAGAAACAGACATCAAACAAAATGTGATTTTTTTGGCCTTGCTTTCTTGGCATCAGACTGCAGTACCAGAGGGACTTGCTAGATGTGAGCCTGTCTGGATTGAAACGGTCATTATATGAAGAAACCATTAACCTCTGAATGCAACCAAACATATGTTAGCATTCTAGATAACTTATTAGGAAACCTTTCTCTCTCACTAACATTTTTCTCTGTAGATTAGCGGGTAATACCAGAACATAAAAAGGGAACTGTTACATCAAGCAGTTGCTACTTTCAATAGATACATATAATATATTGGATTCTGCAATCTCTGTAAAAAAGCCCGTCTTAAATTTGTTTACAATACGCAACTTGTGACACACTCAGTTGCCTATTACAAAGAAATGAAGTCAGAAAACAACTCAATAACTTATTACAGTTGAATTCTGACATCACAATGCCTCCTGCCAAAGGGAAAAGCAGGTAAGGACATGGAGCATAATTAAAGCAGCTGTTTAAAGAACAAAAATGAAACGTTTCTTTTCTATTTTTCTGCTCTGTTTTATCTAACTGTACAGTGACAAGTGGTGTTGTCTTTTAAAATGTCACCAGTGATGTCATCAGTGTTGTCATTTGAAACATCATTATAGATTTCATTCATTATGTCATTTTTGAAGTCATGTATGAAGTAATGTGCCGTGCATGGCAGGGGGTGCAAGTTATGAATCGATCGTATATCATATTGGAAATGGAAAGTTTCAGTGGGTTCTAGGATTGTAGGTGAACCACAATGTCATATTAACCTTGATTTTTTTCAGTGAACTTAATTGTTTTTTAAATTATTTTGAGCGACGGACCGCTGGGTCAGGGGTTACTGATCTGATGGTAATGCAGAGGCCCCCCCGTCTCTAAATGGAGTGTTGAAAGTACACGTTTGGTAGAGTGGGACTGCAGACGGGCTAAAGCGCTCCTCCCACTCCCCCAAACCATGAATTAGACACTCCACATGTGTTTGAAATATAACATAAGTTTACCTCTCTTTTTTCAATGTAATTCTGTGTTCTATTCAAAAAAAGTTTTTTCATTTTAGCATGTTGTTTTTTAAAAGTATGATGTCTTTTAAGTGAAAGTATATTACTATGATCTATTGTGCTTGTTCTTTACAGTGCCGTACACTTTTTATATACTGTGTTCATTTACTTCTAGTTCATTACTTACATTTTCACAGTTTCACCATTTAACTACTGCTGATTTGATGTTTCTGTGAACTTAGAAGGCTGGCTATTCATGTTATATACAATACATTAGTCATATTTGAATGTATTTTTTCTATGGTTGTTTTAGCACACGCAATACCTTTGTTCTTGGTTTGTGTGATCTAAGTAAACTGAATCAAAATACTAAGGAAATGAACAGTTTTTAACACAATGCTTTTTAAAGCATGTATTTTTTAACTCATGTAACCATGTGACAAAAGGAAATCCTTAGCATTCAAACCCCCCCTAATATTCTGATAATATTTACTCTTTATTTACTCACCATTTGCATCTACCTATTTTGGGTAAATTATTTTGAAACTTTCCATTTCTGATATACTTTTTGAGCTCTTACCTTTTTCTAACCTCTTTCATATGGTTTGTTGTCCCAGAGCTCGCTTTCCTAATCTCCTTTTTTAGTTTATAAAAAAAGGTTTTTTTTCTGCTATGCATTTAAGCCATATAACAACATGTCTTTACTTTGGTCAGGTGCAATTTGGTTCAGTGGCTCAATACTTTGATCATCACTATTGCTCTGTTGCAAATTCTTTGTATAAACATTTGCATTTATCTACTTCTGGGCAATCTATTTCCCCAGGTAAGATCCGTATCATTGCAATGTGTCCATCCTGCATCCAGTTTTTGGCACACAGTGCTGTGCACTGATGTTATTTAATTACTTTATTGAAAGAATGCTGTTGTTAATGTTTTCAAATCTAAAGAGACATGGCCATGTTTGGAATTTAGTATTTCAGTGTGGGTTGTTGCTATCACCTTTGTACCTGTAGTAGCATCACAATAATGCACTTTCTTTTTTCTAATGTTCACAGATTAGAACTTGCATCTCTGTGGCACATACTCAAATTGTTTTAATGTGTTGCGTTATTAGTAATTTCTTCATATTGGACTGACTTCATTTTGAGGCCATTCAAATACACAAATCTTTCAGTGCCAATATCTAAGAGAATGGTGTCCACATTTGTTGTACACATGTCTTAATGCATATCTGACACCCAATAGGACATCATTTGGTTTTCCTTCTTCCTCAAGCACTTAGATGAGATATCCATTAAAACGCTTGGCATCCTAATATACATTTAATGTGTACTTCATTTTACCTGTACAAATGTGTTCTAATTCTTGGATTAGAATTGTGGATTCACTATCATTGGATTTCTACTGGAGTTCTTCAAGAATTCAAGGTACATCACATAGTGGTATTCCTGACTTTGTATTTGTTCCTTTTCATCAGCCAGTGTAAAAAGTGTCTTTATTGTCCCACATGCATAACAGTTTATTCCAGTTGTGTTGCTAAAGAGAAAACCATTTTCAGAAGCAAAATGATGCTATTCTATTGATTCTGCTCAAGGTTTTCATAATTCTTTGTTTTTTCATGTTCTCTCTGTTTAGAAGTTGAAAACAGTGCCTTTGGTTTGTTTCTGTTCCTTGGGATTAGATATTGACTGAGGTGAGAGCGTACAAATTTCTCAGCTTGTTGCATTATATCAGACATGACAATCAGACTGTGAGATATATGCAAAAGTTTAGCATCAACCTATTGTCATGTTCTGTAGGCAACATCAGATACTGATGCATCATCCCATCTCTGATGTTGTGGCCACTAGACCTGCTAATGCAATTTCAGTGTACAGCAGCTTTGAGTCAGTTTTTTGGTGCACATAAACATTTACAGCACGGATTAGGAACTCCTTAACTTCCATTGTAGTGCAGTAGTTGTGTGTAGTCATATGTTAAAAGTTAGACCTGTCAGCCTTAGGGTGGTCTTCCCCCAAACCTTTTGCCTTACTCCTCCATTTTTTGCTGATCTCCTTTTTTGTTGGCCTTAGGAGTCTGCACCCTTTACCAATGCTAACCAGTTCTAAAATGCTTCTGCTCTCTCCGTCAAACATGGTAAAATTGGCTTATATCCAACTGACACATTTAATTGACTTGTAAGTCCCTAGCAACGTGGTACTACATGTACCCAGGTCCTGTAAATTAAATGCTACTGGTGAGCCTACAGCAGTGAGTGTGGCACCCACTTAAGAAGCCTTTAAACATGTCTCAGACTTGCATTGCAGTCTGTATGTGCAGTTTTAAACTCCCATTTCGACCGGCAAAATAAACCTTTTGCCAGGCTTTAACCTTTTTTTTTAACAAATATAAGTCACCCCTAGCGTAGGCTCTAAACAGCCCACAGGGCAGGGTGCAGTGTATTGAAACAGTTGGACATCTCAAATGTGTTTTTCACTACTAGGTCTAACTTTCCAATAGGATAATATTGGGTTTCCTTATTACATTTAATAAGTAAAAACTTTCATTTTAAGCAAGAGGGAATGTTGAATTAGGTGTCTAAAGAATTGTAATCTAAGACCCTCTTTAATTGTAAAATTGGATTTTAAGTCACAATACTGAAAATTCTACTTTAGAATGTTATATCAATGACTTTGGGCAACCCAATATACCCTTGTGGGCTTGGGTGATAAAGATAAACAGGTAAAGCTGCCTACAAGGGATTCATTCAAAAGATGATTTTCCTTAATTAAATTCACTATATTTTCTATAAAGTGACAACATATGACACCACAAAATAATTCAATCAAAACTTACATGATTCATTCAGTAAATAAATTACAGTAACCGGGTGTATCAAAAATATTTGATTTATATTCAAAATGCAAAAAGCAGGGATTTAAAAGCAAACAATTCTCACAAACATTGATAACCGAAATCAGAGATTAATCAAAGATGGAAATATACTAGTCATCAATGTATAAATACCCATCTCCACGCAATGAAAAATTGAGTCAATCCTAGACATAGGATTCAAGACTCAAAGTAATTTAATTTAACAATAACCAGAAGGAAGAATGGGTTATATATCAATGTTTCGGTATCTGTTGCAATATGTCAATGAGACCATCTTCAGGACATGGATCCGAGATTAGATGACCTCACACAAGGAGATTGGATTTTAGTATGTTAGGCTTCCACCATTTGTGGAATACACGTCAGATAAATGCTACGGCTAGAGTGCAAAGAACGTGTAACATACTAAAATTCAATCTCCTCGTGTGAGGTCTTCTAATCTCAGATTGAAGTCTACTTCTGTGTATCATTGAAGAGACCCTTTCGATATATACTGTGTCAACTTTGAAATAATCAACCAAGGGGTTGAGGTATCTCACAAGATCAATCTATATCCTGAAGATGGTCTCATTGACATATTGCAACGGAGAACGAAACGTCGACATATAACCCATTCTTCCTTTTAGTTAATGTTAAATTAAATTACTTTGAGTCTTGAATCCGATGTCTAGGATCGACTAAATTTTAGATTTCAAGGAAATGGGTATTTATACATTGATGACTGGTATATTTCCATCTTTGATTCCTCTCTGATTTCTGTTACCAATGTATGTGAGAATTATTTGCTTTTGAACCCCTGTTTTTTGCATTTTGAACAAAAATCAAATTATTTTTGACACATCCGGTTACTGTAATTAATTTACTGAATGAATCATGTATGTTTCGATTAGATTATTTTGTAGTGTCATATTCCTGTCACTTTATAGAAGATATACTGAATTTTTTAAGAAAAACATCTTTTGAATAAATCCCTTGTAGGCAGTTTTAACGGTTTAAGTTTTAGAAAGTTGGCATTTTCCTGTCATTACCATTTGGCACCTACAGCCTGCTACTGGGTCACATGACTGGGTTTAGTTGGCAGTTGGATTTTGTTTATTCCTCCCAGACAGCATCACAATAGAGGGATTATGTGTGCCGTAATGGGCTATCACTGGCAGGGTGTGGGGCAGAGCTGGGCACAGCCCCATTTGCAACTGAATAGGCTGTACTCTGCCATCACACAAAGGACTTGTCACCCCTGCATTGTTAACACAGCGAGCTTCGAGCCAGGGCAAGGGAGTCAGGAAACTTCAAGCACTTCAAGGGGAATTCTCTAGAATCGTCTCCTACTTCAGAGAAGACACTAGGTATAAAAATAAGACCCTAAGACCCACTCTTCAGTTTTTTTTCTGGTCCTGGCAAAGGACTCTCATAGGTATGCCTGCTTCTCTGGCCTGCTGTGCCCTCCACAAGACTGCTTTTCTGCACCTGAAAGGACTGCTTTGCTTCCTGGGGCCTGTCTTGAACCCTCAGAGTCATGCCTTGCTGTTTGAGCCCTGTTTCTGTCCTTGAACCCAGGTCTATCTGAGTGACTGCAAGGGCTAGTTGGCTGGCCTCCTGAATAGAGCCTCAGGGACAGAAAAGTCTCCAACAATCTTGAACCCAGCTTGAGTGGGTCCTAACCCCCCAGGTGGTGCCCCTCCAGTCCAGGTCCCTTGGTTCTGGTGTTAAATGTGTCCAGATAGCCAAAATCCTAAACTTGGCACTTTGGAAATTGTTGGCTAAAAACTGCTCTGAGAACTGAAAGGAGACTGGGACCAACCTGCTCATCTATGCACCCAAATTGCATTGCCGGTCAGCCTGACTTCGTGGCACTCCCGCTATGTTCTTCTCCGCATCAGCAAATCATGTTCAGCGGTCCTTCACGAAAGGTGTATCTTGCCTCTTGGACCTCTCGTCTGCTACAGCCTCTGCCTCATCCTGCTGGAGATTTTCAACTTCCAAAAGAGAGACTAAGTCTGAACGCAGAAATCTTCACAGTAACTTTGCCCAGCGGCTCCCAGACAAGGACCCTCCCTCATCGGACACTGCCTGCAGCCTTTGACCCGCTGAATTTGACCTTCTCAGAACATTTTTCTCAGAATTTCTTGTAAGTCAGAAGATAAGTGCCTACCGGACCCAATCCACTGTTTGTATCCGACCCATGCTCCATTGCGTTTGGCCATATTTTTCAACTTTGACCCGGTCTTGCACAACTAGATGTCTGCAGTTGGCGCTCTGATCTTTTAGGCGCTAGGTTTTACCATAAACCTTACAAGTTCATAACTCTGGTTCTACTGGTTGGATTTTTGTCATAGAAGCAAAACTACAACTCACAAAATGCAGTGATATGCTAAATCAAAACTAAAAACTAGAACTGTTTTCTCACAGTCAAATGGATTCATCTGGTCAACCTTGTACTACAGGCTAATTTTTTATATAGCACTGTAGCGGCTTATGAGCATTACTATGTGCTATTTGATTGTGGTAGGAGTGGGTGCAACTTACAGTGGTATGAGTACATTGAGAGATGTTGCTATACTATAGAGGAGGATGTGCGTTATGGTCAAAATGTGATCTCACACCTGTTTGAATGGGCTACTAATGTGAGTATTGTTAAGGAGCAGGGTGTCACAAAGTACAAAAAAGTTCTAATATCATTAGAAACGGATTGTTATGAGGAGTGACAGATCTCTGGTAGCATACCATGTAAATAGGTTGGCATTAGTGCAGAGAGTTGTGTTAGGGAATAGGGATGCCAGAGCAATGCAAGGGTAAATTTTCTTGTGAAGGTGAGATTATGTTTGTACTTGAGTCCACTCTGCCTAGAATTTCCACTATGAGTTTAGCATGGAGCATGAACAATACCTTCTCCTCCCTGGGCATGGGGTTGAGGGGCCTGGAGACCCACAGCCAGTTACCTAACATCTTGATGTGCCCTGGAAGCAAGAGAACGGAATCTTGTGTCCTGGAAGCAAGGGAACAGACTCTCCCCCACAGCTCATTCTACTGTTTTTAGATGTCCTCCTGTTAACGTCTGATACTGGATACCGCATTCACCTATCCATGGTTCAGGACTGCACTTCCCTTCTCTGGCGCATGGTTGTTATCGGACCTGTGCTCCAAACAACTGGGACTCAACCCTAATGATCTCATCCATCATCACAGTTAGCTCAGTTTCTGAGAATGTGGGTGGTCTACTACCAGACATGTGTGAGTAATAATTGAGACAGGATCTCAGATGCTGCTGTGTATTGTGAGTGGTAAATGATTTGCATGGTGTGAGGAGGCTCCTATGCAGATGTTGTTGATAAGTAGATTTAGAGGAGGTGTGTGTTGACAGACACATATGCTGTTAGAAACCCTGTGTGCCATTGCCGGCCAGGATCCACACCAGCAATGGCCCCTCCACTAGTGTGGAGGAGCGCCGCCCCCTCACCACCACCCAAAAAATAAAACGATAATAAATCGGGTTTTAAACCTGTTTTATTATCGTTTTATTTCAATCCCCCTGGACCTGCCCCCAGGACTCTGACGAGTCTTGGGGGCGTGTCCAGGGGGATGACACTGTGGTGGGGGAGTGGTAGTGCACTCCCTCGTCTCTTTTGGGTTTGGCCAACCGTTTCAAGACGGCCAAACTCTCATGCACAGTGTAGCTTTCTCCAGCCCCAGCTGCGTTGCTAGGGCTGGAGAAAGCAGGCACAGGCTCCCAGGCTGCCCGGGAGCTCAAAGTCCCAGCACTCAGGCCAATCCTGACTCTGCTTTCATGCAGCATCACGAATGGCTGCAGTGCATTCTTGGAGCCTGTGCCAGAAGAGAGCGATGCAGCAGACTGCGGCAGCGATCAGGCAAGTTATTTTTTTATTATTATTATTTTGTACCCCGCCCCCCCACCCCCTAGCTTCCTCCTCCAGCCCGCCACACCACTTTGGCTGGAGACAGGCCGCTACTGGTCCATACATCCACTGTGATGGTGGACAATTCTAAATATGGTGGACGAATGTCTGCCATTCCAGCGTTGATGAAGGGTTGTCTGGCGTTCAAGGAACCGATGATAGAGGACTGAAGGACAGCCGATGGTTTTTCCTCCGCCATAGTAGATGGCGGTTAGTGAGCCAAAACTCTAAATATGGTAGCCAGTTAACAGCCACCCAGACAGAGGGTCCACTTCCTGCAAACTCTAGATCAGGACCATAGTCTTTTAGAATTGTTCCTATGGTGTTAATGAGCTAGTGCTTGCTTCTTTCAAGCCTTGGATATTATTACAAATGTTGACTTATCAACTATATCATGTGGATGGCTGTGTGCTTTCACATTCTCAGCAGATCATTTTTGGTGGTTGCTCGACCATAATAGCTGTTTGAATAATAATTACTTCACTACAGTGGATTAATACCCTGGTTGCGTTTATGTTAGTGTATATGTAACCCATATATGTTTGCAGGGGTTTCTCTTTCTGTGAAGTTGTATGGGTGGCTCTGTTAGACATTTTGGAAACTGTGAATGAAATACATTTGAGAAATGCAAATTTAATTTATGAAACTAAAATTGTTTATAGGGTTGTAAATGTTAAAGTTAACAGTTTTAGACGCTGCATTTCATGCTGACTAATTCATCCTGGAGCTGTCGCTATAGGGTTTTCCTGAGCAACATAGAGATCATTGTGCTGTTATCTGCACCAAGCAGTCCATACTGCAATTGAAAAGCAATTCATTTTAAAGTAAGCAAATGTGTGGTAAAACCTTTTATCGCGACTGTTGACTGTAGGTTTTTTAAGATCTACACCTTACGCCCTAAACTTTCCTTTGAGTCTGTATTAGCTTAATAGATAAAGCAAATATAGTTCAAAACTGCAGTGACTCTTCATGCAAGAGTAGCTGGCATAATATTCAGCTTACCAGTGCATATTATTCAGCTTAGAAATTTCCTAACCACTTGTAGCATAGCGTGGCAGCAAAGAACACAAGGTTCTTTGTACGACCTTGACTTGATTCAGTTGAAAATGTTGTGCTTTGCAAACCCTCCCCCTCAATTGCTCATCAAGTGCTTTCTTGTACATTTCTCGGAGGCTTTCACACGTAACAAGAGCTGGTGACAAACACAATCGTGTGGTCATATATTGTAGGAGGTCCATCTGGCAACTGCGGAAACCAACCCATGTGTGTGTGCTTTCTTCTACCTCTACTGACCTTAGCTAAGTATTTGTGCTTATTAACTTTTTCAAGGACCTCCTGTCCTTGTGTTCATGACAACCCTTGATACATTTATAGCCTTTCTTTCCTACCCTTAAGGGGTAGGGTCTGCTAGCACATTGTATAGTATGTTACAAAGGAGCCTTACCACAGTACATAAAGGAGATGTCTGTGGCAAATTAGCATCGCACATTAGCTACATTTTTATGAAAACTGGTGAGAAGCTAGAACTGATCATACCATATATAAATCCATTAATGTACTTTTAAAAGCAATTGGGGAGTTTTGGACATTGGTATCCTTTTGCATCTTTTACACTAAAGAGCCCATACTACAATTTCTGAAAATATTGTTTGAGAATATCTCCCTTTCGCTCTTTTAATTTCCACATGAGGGCAATCTGTGTACTCTCCAGGTAAACATAAATGTTTTACCACCTTAAGGTGACTCGGGCAGACTTTGCTAAGGAAGTTTCTTGCCCTATGCACATATAGGTCTCTTCCTCAGAGTTTACTCTCAGAATCCCATTTTATCAAAAAAGAAATATATAATTTGAGAGATTTTCTTGAATGACTGACAGAAAGTCATGTTATGATAGCAGGGTATTTTACCTGTGATTTTACAGAGGATGAAAGTAGATCCTAAGGGATTTGTCTGTCCTTTATTTGCTGTTAAAATGGAACATTTTCTTAAATATGCGACTTTCAAATTGGTTCTTTTCTAATCTTTTCTAATTAAAATTCCCGCCATACTTTCGTCCTCATTTAATTCATAAGTATGTTAATCAAGTTGCCTCCCTGACAGACATTGAAGCCCTTGGCTTTTTCCAGAAGTGCTCTTTAGAGTTTAATCCTTTTCAAGCCCTCTTTGATTCTGTCTCAAGTTCCCTATAGGGCCTACTGTAGTTCTCGCATATGTTAGCCTAACTGTCGCTTGTAGGTCGCTCCTGCTTTGCACACGTTACAAAGTTACATGTTTATTTTTGTGCCACATTATTATTCTAGAAATAGGCTGCACGTGTTTTTTGTTATTGAGCTTTTGTGCTGGGATTCAGTATGAACATTTCGTACAAGGTTGAACCACACTGTGCCCTGTTTTTCTCTGTGGTCGGTCAATAACACACCTAACACATAAACATAACAAAGAGACCCAGCTGCTGTTTTCTAGAATGGCAGTTCTTATCATATAAGCAAAGACTTGTCATTTTGAAAATAGAGAAGTGAATTTCTAGCAGAGGAAGGACCCTGAAACAAGCTTGCAAGCCTTGCGCAATTTGAGATGCAGACCAGCTAACGGCAAATGCCAGGTATTGGGCCCGGCTCAAATCCCAAAGATCTGTGATATATCATTTGTGCTCACGTAGTGAGGTTAGGCTGAGGCTATTATATCATTCGACATGGTAAGGCTTTTCAAAGTGTACAGTCTCCTGATAATGCTAATCATGTTACTAAGTTGCATATGTTTTACCTAATTGCAGCACATGATAGAGCATGGTAGTTTCAATTAATATGGTAAACTTACCTCGTGTCCTCCATTTGTATGTTATGGACATGTATGAGTGAGATAGCAAAAGGTGATGACCTGTTACCACTGTTCCCTGGGGGACTAGAGTACTGTGCTCAGAGGAGTCAGCTTACTTGTTACTCTGGAAAGGTTAGGAGGGCAAGTAAGTCACTATGAGCTAGTCAGGATTCGGGCCCATAGATACTGATGTGGTATGGTGACTCAGTCCCTACATACTGACGTTCTGTGATCCCAGGCATAGTTCTGTTTCTGAACAGAATCCCTGCAACAGTTCACCCCCCCTCTATTTTGCTATATTCGTATATTAAAAGCAACACTTCCCATTTTCTTGACTGTCAAAGGACAGATGTGTTTATTAGAAGTCGGGAAAGCCAGTTTGCTGGGGCAGGGTGCCTTTGCAGCGGTTGCAATTCTCCCTAGAGGAAGTATAGTTGTTTGATTGACCAAGTCTGTGAGGAGATGAGAGGCCATTTCAGAACTATGAGTCCTGTGCTACCCCACGCGTATGAGGAAATAGGAAGGGAGCAAGGCTTAGTATACAGAAAATCTCCAGCATGGAGAACAAGACTATTTGTTCAGGAGCATTACAGAGGGAAGGTTATTATACGCAAATTGCTGGCTTATTTTTTTATTTACTAAGCAATATTGGCTAGCTGACGGTGTTGAAGATATGTTGGGGAGGAGCACTCCTAAAAGCCAGACACCGAAGCAGGTTCTGCTCCTGCTCTGCATCTTCTTCCATTGTGCCCAAGCTCAAAAGGGTGTGGGAGCCTGAGGATTAGACAAGAATGGTATTTAAGTCTAAACAACCACCTTACAGATTTCATCCTCTGTGAAATCCTGATGGCTCTTGAACAAGGTCAATGGACCTTTGCCACCGTGTGAGAATGGAGCATGGAGCTGAAACAAGAGCATAAACTATGTATATTATCAACTTTTAGAATATTAACGTTCAGTCAATGTTGAGAGTTTGGCAAAGTTGCAACACCTTTATTCAACTTAAAGGATTAGTATTTATTATTTTATTTATTTTTTTACGGAGTTTTATATAGCGCGAACTTGACCTGAAGTTAACGGGTATCAGAGCGCTTTACATAGCACCAGTTGCGTTACATGAGGACACATTCATTTTTTTGTTAGGCACGGGGAGATTAAGTGATTTGCCCAGAATCCCACGATGTTCAGCGTCAGTATTGTTTTTGCCATCTTTATTCGGATTCGCCGATTTACAGAAAGATCAATAAAAGATTGATTAGTGACAGCATAAATCAATTACAAAGTGTTCCATAAAAGAAAATATTGTTACTAAGTTTGCTAAGCAGCCTAACCTATTCTAACAGAACCCATGAAGGGTTCTTTTGGAAAAGAGCAAGATTCTAAATATAAGAACTTCCCATAAAGCGTTGTTCTAGAAACTCAGCCGAGTTCCTTACAGCTGCTGTAGCATCCATCAATAACAGAATGATCCTTGCAGTAGCGTTGATCAGAAAAGGGTCTTTGGATAAAGAAGGATAAAGTAACCTTTAGTAGTAGCTGTCGGTAGCAAAGTAGACTGAGAACACCTCTTCGGTAGAAGAGTCATACAGCAGGGAAAAGGGATCTATCTGGATCAGAGTCTGAGAGAGTCTCTTCCTAACTAGCTAGGAACACTCATTAATATAAAAGCACACAATAATGTATCGAAACTTGTTAGATGTTAGCTTCTCTCATCCAATGGAAACAGCTCATCTGATGGTGTCATTAACTTCCGATGCTTCTTCTCCCGATTCCCACAGTAAACAGTCATTTTGATATAGTGTAAAACATTGTTTCAGGACTTTTTTACATGGAGGAAAGCTCTCATGAGAACCTTCTTACCTAAGCTAAAAGATGCACTCTCTGTTCATTATGAATAGAAAAGCAAGTTGTATATGATAGGAAAAACTAGCAATAATATTCTGTAAAGCATTCATAAAATATATCTAAATCATTATTTATTCAACAGTTACAGCAAAGCTCATTGTATTAGGGTAGGTGACCTAATGTGGTGTGATGAAGCTAAGGAAATATCAGTTTAAAGTCAGCACATTGCAAAATGCTCTAAATAAATGTCTATTAAGCTATGAAAATGAGTTGAGAGAAACAGGCTTCAGTCCTATCTTAAGGGGCACATTTAAGAATGATAGCGTTAGACAAAAAATGTCTTTACATTTATTTTGTATACATTTTAGTTAGCACTCTCATTTCCTATGCATGAGCAGTTAATATATTATTTGCAGCCTTATTAATGTATTCTAAAAGGATTCTTTCATGTTATAAAATGGGTAGATTTTTCTACGTGGCATTTTCCACGCGAAAAGATTTCTTCAGCAGTTTAAACGCATACTGAGGTGCAATTCTAACATGGTCTGCGAATTGAAATATGAATTTAAAGTCCTTTCCTCCAATTCCTCCCTTTTGATGATTTTAATCATCACACACTTTAGGTTTCACAATCGAATTCAAGTCTAGAAAGCACTCTCATCTTCAGATGTGTCTTGTCTTTTTCTTTTAATTCCACTGCTGTGTTTGAGTGATTTCAAGTAATCGTCATTCATAATCCCATGTAATCCCCTCTCTGTCTCATACATTTTCTTTTGAAATGTTTCCTATCTTTTGCGTATGCAGTATTTACAGCTCAGAAATAGGACATAAAGGAATAATAAGCAAAGTCCGATTATCAGGATTGGAATTAGTATAGCTTTCAATATACCCTGCCCAGCTGTCGAAAACCAATTTCCAATTGTGCTCAATCCTTTCCCAAAATTCTCATACAAACTTGGTGTTTCTAATTCATGTAATTCAGGTTCTAAACCTGATATGTTTCCCACAAAGCTTTCTATCTGCTTGCTCTCATCTGGTATGAACGCACAGCAGTGAGTTAATTTCAGCGTATGACAGACTCCTCCTTTTTCAGCGAGTAATATGTCTAAAGCAAGATGGTCTTGCAAAACAATAGACCTTATAGCAATTAATTCCATGTTAATTAGGTGTAAAATTCCAGAAGTGCTTGTTGCCATTTTATCAAATACAGTAGCTAGCTTTCTAATCTTCTCGTCATTTAGTGTGATCCCCACTAGTGGTGTCACTGCTCCAAATATATCTCCTACTAAAGCAGCTCCTGTGTCTGTGTTGCGTTTCTGTCTGTGTGATGGTACTAATGTTAATGCATCTATGCTTGTAACATGATACATCTTTGGAATTACTATGCCTAAATAACATGTTCCTTCCCAGTCAACGGGTAGTAAGAAGGAAGCATTCAGTCCAACAAATGTAATAAACTCCTGGAATTGCTTTTTAATTTCCCTGTAAAACTTGCCATGATCCTCCCATTAATTCAAATGTGTGTTCGCATCTACTGATCTCTTCATGTCTGGTCTTTTTAGTGTTCTCCTTTTATAAAAGCAAATTTTTCCCTTGTGTCGACTGTCTAGCCTGAGTTTTGGATAAACCATTTTCTTTCTAAATTCATTTTCTTCCGTTTTCCATGCATTTTCTAAAACGTCTCCCTTTCTTTCTGCTGTCCTTGTCATATTCATGTACCTTTCCTCTAAAGCCATAATGTAAGCCTTCCTCTGCAGGTCACATTAAGCATGGTAAATTGTTTTTGTAAGCCTTCACACTATCTATAGGTAAATGTGGAAACAAATAATACCAAGCTGTATCCATTCTTTTCGCTTGTGGGTGTAAATTCACGCTCTCTATTAAAGACACTCTTGACATCACTAGATCATAGTTTGAGTAGAAATATTCAAAGTGTCCTTGCCTATAAACTAGTGAAAGCAGAATACTACAAGGGTCTGCATAAGACAAAGGTATATGGCTTCCTCAGAAACAGAAGTCGGCAAGTG
Source organism: Calotriton arnoldi (assembly GCA_963921515.1). Classification (NCBI taxonomy): domain Eukaryota; kingdom Metazoa; phylum Chordata; class Amphibia; order Caudata; family Salamandridae; genus Calotriton; species Calotriton arnoldi. Next base: position 148,606 of record CAWUFW010017337.1, on the reverse strand, counting down.
TGCACAAACATAGCAATCCTTAACATCCAAGGCATTAGTGTATTCTTGTACTAGTCTAAAGTAATCTTTCACTCACAAATGTTTAAGTAAAAATACCATCCCTAAAATGCTGTGTATGTGTATTTGTCACATTTGTGCTAGAGGGATCTAAATCAAGGGTTAGGTTAAATCCTACTAATACTATAGTGATCATTATCACTGTTATTACGAAAACCATACACATGATCCATTTACACTTATTCCTTATGCAACACATCGTTCTTAGTCAGTGATTAATTTGTTTTGTTATAGAGGCTTTGCAGACAATCTTCTTTAAAGCTTGTTTAAAAAAAAAAAAAAATTCTTAGATCTTCTTTTCCTGTTCTTCTAAATGGTTATCCCTATTCTTCTGTAACTTTCTTCTCGGACCTAGGTTAGTTTTCTGTAAAACAAATAATTAAAATAACAAACATCTAATAGGCAGTTCACAGTTATTCTTCTTTTTGCATCAAGTTTGTTTTTGCTTTTTCAATGGATTCTTTTTTCAAATATTAATGTCTCTCTTACTTTCAAGGGGGTTCTAACATTTCAGGGTTCACGTTGCACAGATCTTCCAATGCCCCATTCAGTCCTGCATTTACGTTGTAAGACCATTCAGGCACAGAATATCTTCGGCAAGGTACTTGAGTTCTTATAGACCTCCTTATAACTTTTTGATTTGGATCAACAGCGCTTTTGTCCTCTGTCTCACTCTCTTCAGGCACTGTTTCTGGAATCCATGTTATTGATGAGCTTCTGCTCAGTCTCTCTTGTCCAAGACTCCTTGCCCACTCCTCTTTGCAATGTATTCTTTTTGTCCCAGAGCTTGTTCCTTCACCGGGATCTTGTTCTTCTTCTTGTTCTGTTTCACAGATGCTTTCAGCATGGGGTTCAGTTTCTGCTACATCTCCATCTGAGACTTCAATGCCACTTTGTGTTATTTCAGGAATTTGTACTTGTCTTTCAACTTGCTGATCTTCACCCCTTTCTTCTCCTTGTGCTTATCTCTGCACTACAGCTGGTGCTGATGCTACAGGTCTAGGTGGTCTTTCAACTGGCGTTGCAACCACTAATGCTCTTCTCTCCAGATCATAGACCAAACATGCTTCCTCTGGATTGCTCACTCTCCTAGTGTGTGAGGCATGTATCCAGTTTGGAATTCCAGTACATTTAACAGCAGAGTTCGTAGTCAGTTTGACTTGGAAGGGGCCTTTCCATATGGGTTCAAATCAAGTGTTCCAAACGTGCTTCTTGATCATGACCCAGTCACCAGGGCTGAGGTTGTGGCACTATTCTTGATGAGGGTCCTGTGTAACTGCTGATTCCTGATGAAAGACAGAACAAACCACATCAGCAAGTGTCTTGCAGTAGTCCAAAATTATATAATCTGTAATATTCACTAGGGTAGTCATAGGCACGGTTGGAAGTCTCATTGCCCTTCCCATTAGAAGTTTGTGTGGGATAATTCTGCCTTCCTGTCTGGAAAACTTCGGACACTCATCAGCACCAATGGCAAAGCATCTGGCCATTTCAGTGAAGGTGAAGCACAAACCTTTGCCAAACTGGACTTTATTGTTCCGTTCATTTGTTTAACTATGCCTGACGCTTCTGGTCTGTAAGTGCAATGGAGTTTCTGTTCAATATGTAGAGCAGCACATAGCATGATGGAACTCTTCACATTTGTCATTTTGTTCAATTACAGCCATCAAAGTAGAAACATTTAATACATTACAACGTTTGATTGTAATATTATCAGAGGCTAGCAAACTCTGCTCGTATTTAGTAAGTCTGTTGTGGGTTAGATATTGTGTTTTTGTTTTGGTCAACAATAATTTCCCTGATTGTGGGACCATGACAATTATGGTTCAATTCCTTTTATTGTTATTATTCAATTAAAAAACAAAACTAATGCCAACAAGCGACCTGGCACAATTCTGGGCTACGCAGAGCCTGGCAATAGAAGCATGCAAGCCAACATCTTATGGGCCAACAAACTCCCAAAGCACCCACCACCCACCCGTCCTCCATTCAACCGTGCTCTAGCTTTGGGAAAGTTGGTAATGTCGCCGTATACTGTTACTGCTTTGGGGATGTTGGCGCCCCCGCCTCAGGTAGACGGAGTAGGCGTAAGAATCTGGGGCACGTGAGTTCACGGAACTCTTACGTCAATAGGGTCAAAAAGGGAAGCCATAACTCACAAAAGTCCGCACCTTTTCCAGCAAGTGTAAGAGTTATTTTTTCCATTCCCAGGATGTGCCATAAACGGGTTAACCAGCCTGTGTGTTTGGGAATTTGATGGGTTCCCCAGTGTACAAGAATGTTTTGCATGGCAGTACCCAGAGCTATACCGATCAAACGCCCTCTCCTAGATTTCCGTGGATAGGCCAGTGGGTCGGGTACTCCCAGCAAAATGTGTGCAGGAAATCTAAGTAGTTGGGTCTCAAGATGTTTGTCAATTTTGTCCAATACTTGGGTCCAGTAGTGTTCAATTTGGGGATATTCCCACAATAGATGTACCAGTGTACCTCGCTTACCGCAGATTCTCCAACAATCTGCGCTCACTGATGGGTTAATCTTGTGCACTCTCTCCAGTGTGTAGTACCAGTAGGTTGGTACCTTTGTGAGCGTGTCAGTTAGGGCCATGTTCCTGGCTGTGTGACGTGCTCTGTGACAGATACCTTCCCACTCTGTATTACTTAGGGAGCTCCCTATGTCTTTTTCCCATCTATCTCGCCCTGCGTTGTGTATGTGAGTGTTCCGTGTATTCAGCATCTTGTATAAGACGGAGATCAGTCCCCTGTCCAAGGACTTGGACAGGAGCCATCTCTCATTAGCCAATGTCTGAGCTGTAGGTACCTTAGACGCTCTGTTTCTGGGATGCCATAGTCTGCTTTGATCTGTTGAAATGAGAGTACCCCTTCAACGTTAAAGAAGTGACCCATAGCGCGGCACTCAGAGCGGCGCCACGTCATGAACTTTTTCTCAACCACCCCTGGCTCAAAATCCGGATTGTCGAATAATGGGGTCATAGGTGACGGAAACATCGTAAGATTGTGCTTAATATTGACCTGATCCCATGTCGTCATTGTTGTCTGTGTGATGTCGGACAAGTAAAGGCTCCGTGGTCTATGTGTCTTCTTTAAAAAGGGGATTTTCATCAGTGACGTACCCGCTACAGCCCTATCCTGGAATAACCAGTGCTTTTCTGATTCGGTGCGGTTCCATTCCACTAAATACCTTAACTGCGCTGCTTGATAGTACAACTGGAGGTTGGGGATTCCCAGCCCACCCTCGCCAGGCGGTAAAAAGCTGAGGTTCTTTTTCATCCTAGGTTTGAGGCCCTGCCATATGAATTGCATGATCTCTGCTTGTAGTTTGTGAATCATGCCTGGTGGCGGACGTAGTGGTAGTGTTTGGAATAAATACAGAATTTTGGGGAGGATCATCATCTTGATAGCTGCTACTCTACCCAGCCAAGAGATCGGGTGGTGTTTCCATCTGTGTATATCAGCACAATCTTGTCGGAGTAAATTATTGTAGTTGGTGGTGGTAGTGGTGTGTGGGGATGCTGCAATTTGGATTCCCAGGTAAGGAATTGTGTCATGTGACGATTGGAACGGATGTTGTTTCTTGAGGCGTTCCACCGTTTGAGGCAGAAGAGAGAGGTTGAGAGCTACTGATTTCCCTACATTCACTTTGAATCTGGATGCCCTGCCAAAAAATTCTAATTTTGTGAGGAAGGCCCCAGCAATATGTCAGGCTCGTTAAAGGTCACTAAGACATCCTCCGCATAGAGACTTATGATATGTTTATCCCCCCCAAATGGGACTCCAAGTATCTGTGGATGTGTTCATACTCTATGCGCCAGCGGCTCCATGTATAATGCAAATATCTGGGGTGACAGAGGACAACCCTGCCTTGTGCCTTGAGCTATCTGGAGTGGGGCTGACCTATGTCCATTGACTCTCACAGTTGCTGTGGGGAAGCAATAACAGTTTAAAATCTGAGTGCGAAATCGTTCCCCGAGGCCAAAATGGGACAAGACTTGTTCAAGGTAGGGCCAGTGTACTCTGTTGAATGCTTTTTCACCGTCTATCGTCATCATCATGTAATTGCCCGGGAATCTGGAAGCCTTGTCTACTATATGTAAGACCTTCTTGCTATTGTCACTTGTCTGTCTCTGGGGGATGAAGCCAGCCTGATCGGGGTCAACCAGGGCTGACATGTATCAGCTCAGTCTGTGTGCCAATATGCCTGCGAATAGCTTTAAGTCTACGTTGAGCAGCGAGATGGGCCGGTGCTACAGTGTGTTTTATCTTTCCCAGGTTTGGGGATAACTGTTATAACAGCCTCTAGCATAGAGGCTGGGATCGCGCCCGGTTTAGAGAAGGAATTAAAAAGTCTGGTCAATAGAGGAGCAACCTCTGGACAGAAAGTTTTGTAGAAAGCCGCTGTAAAGCCATCTGGGCCTGGTGATTTGGCCAGTTTTAGCCGGGATATTGCAGAAATCACTTCCTCAATGCAAATTTCCTCCTCCAAGATTGCGGTTTGATCTGGGACCAATTTAAATGTTTGCGCATCGTGGAGGTATTTAATGCTCTCTGTGTCATCTAACGTTTGTCCTGCATAAAGCTGTTTGTAAATTTTTTGGAATGTCTCAGCCATTGCAGCGACATCTGTCACTGGGTGTCCCTCTCGATTGATTATCGTTTGGATGCTTTGCTGCTGCCGGCTCTCACTGAGCTTATGTGCCAAGCGTCTTCCACATTTGTCCCCCCCCACATAAAAGGAGTGGCGCAGCCAGAGGGCTGCGTGCTTCACCCTGTCCAAATCTAATGCAGCTAATTGTGAACGTAATGCCGAGAGTTGACGCCACACCCTGGGAGCCCCAGTCCTCTGATGTATGCACTCTAGTTCCCTGATCTGTAGGGAGAGGCTCTCTCTTTTCTCCCTCCTGAGTTTATTGCCTGCAGCCGATATCGCTGTAAATTTGCCTTGCAACACTGTTTTAAGTGCTCCCCACAGGATTAATGTGTCGGTCTCTGGGGTGTCATTGTGTGCAAAATAGTCCTCCAGTGCATGCTTAATTTGCTCCACTACCTCTTTGCGCTGTAGGAGTGTATCCCTCAGGTGCCACTGCCTGCAGGGGTGAGTCTGGGTGAGAAGCGACACCGTTGTCACCACCGCCGCGTGATCGGAAAGTGTTGCTGTGAGAATCTCCGTGTTTGCTGCCAGAGTGTGTATTTCTCTGGTGCCCAGCAAGTAATCCAGTCTAGCGTACGTTTTGTGGGCGTTAGAGTAGTAGGAGTATTCACTTGCTTGGGTGTGGGAAGCCCTCCAGAGGTCAATCAGACCTAGCTCCTTCAGCTTAGCATGCCCCTCCTTGGATAAAGCACCCACTTGCCCTTGTCGTTGTGCTGACCTGTCTGTATTGTTATTAAATACTAAATTAAGGTGTCCCCCCAGTAGTATGTTACGTTCATCTGTGGCAAAGATCTCTGACAGTGATGTGTGCAGGAAACTCTCCTGACCCTCATTCGGGGCATAAATCGTTCCCACTATTAGTCCCTGGCCTCCGACTGTAAAGCGGTAAGAGAGCAATCTCCCTTTGATCTCTGCCTCCTTCTGTACCACCCTTCCCTGGAAGGCTCGAGACACCAAGATGGCCACCCCCTCCGTTTTGGTAGATCTAGAGGAAAACAGCTGGATGGGGAACGCCCTCGCTTTAAGCCTGTGGAAATCCCTGGCTAGAAGGTGAGTTTCTTGTAACAGGCAGATGTCTGCCTTTGTCTGTTCCAGATATGATAAGATCGCACAGCGTTTAATCGGATTATTAAGTCCCCTTTCACATTGAGGGAGAGAATTTTAAGATTAGTGGATTGCATTCTTGGTGTGTAAGCGTGCCATTAGCCTGAACCTTCTTCTCCCTAATAATTCCAGCTGGACTGCGACTGTGTCCCGTGTGAGCTCAAGTGCATGTGTAATGTGCTTTGTAGTTGAGTTGCCTGGTGAATGGAGGTCCCCAAAGTTATCCCCAAGGAAAGGAAATAATAAGAAAGAAAATCAAGAGAAGAGTCCCATAATAACATGAACTAAGTTACCCAACATGATGTTCGAAGTCAGTCCTGCGACCAATCGTGGCCACTCGGGGAAGAATATGAGGTCCATGTTGTGGCCAAGTTCTCGCCGCTCCCCCCGCCACCCACTAAGAAAATCTCGGTGAGGTGGCCCCCACCAGATGTGCTTAGTTATCCTCAGCTTTCACCAGAGCGGCAGGGATAGATTCCAAGACCTCTTGCTGTCCTTTCGCAATTTCAGCTTGAACTGGTTTGTTCGGGCTCTGACGGTGACCCTGTCTTCGCCAACGCGGTCGCTGTTCCCCACGGACTGGGGACCCCAGGTCTCTACCTCCATGCTCTCCAGGAGATTCCAACCCCAGCAATCGGCAAGCCTCCGACAGAGAACGCAGCTGCTGGAGTCTGCCCTCCCACTGGAAGATAAGTCTAAAGGGGTGACCCCATGAATATGCAATGTTTTGATTTCGCAGGTAAGCAGTCACCGGGTGAAAGTCCCTTCGCTTTTGCAATGTTAACGAGGCCAGGTCTTGAAATAGTGTAGGAGTTTGGTCTCGGAATGAGATGGGATGCATTGCCCTTGCTTTGCGTATTATTTCTTCCTTGGTTTGGAAATCATGCACACAGACCAGAATGTCCGCTGGAGGGGCTTTGTCAGAGGGTGCTCTGTCCAGTTTGAGAATTGTGTCTTTAGGATTGCCGAGTAAATGGTTAAAGAGGTCCCGTACGCATCTAAAGAGACCGCTTCCCTCTGATTTCGGCGCAGCTCCTCGGGTCCTGGATGTTGTTTCTTCGGGAATGATTCTCAAGATCCTCCAGATGTGATTGTAAATCTATGTGTTGTTCTTGGAGACGGATGATCTCCTGTCTCATGGCCTCCGTTTCTTTCTCCCGGTTATCCCCTTTGTCTTCCAACGCTGCCACTCTGTCTCTGAGAGCGTCTGTGTCTCTACTGATCTCCTTGATTTCTAGTGTAAGGTCCTTCTTGACTGCTTGGAGATCCTCTTTCAGTGACAGAAACAGGGACTCTACAAATGCTCTGGGCACCGGCTCCTTCACTGAGTTAGTCACTGATGTATGCGGTGCTTCCACAAGGGATGGCGTTTCTGCCACGCTACCACCCGTGGCCCGCATGAGCATGTCTTTAAGGGAGCAGTCTTTCTTCACCTGGCCGGTGGTCATTGTCGCTCCCCTTCTCCCACACCAGATGCATCGGGGTCTCGCTCCTCCACCCCTCGCGCCGGGTCTTTGCTGCCACAAATGATTCTAGGGCCTAGACAGGGGAGGCCCTGATTCTCCGACCGCACTCTCTTCCCTTGTGGTTTTTAGATGCAGGGGCAGTTCAGCGAGACCTTCCAACTCTGATCCCTATGTCACGCCACTACTACCGCCTCGGGCGCCAGTCACTCTCCTCTGGCGTTTATTAAGCCCTCTGCCGTGACCCCCGGCTCAGAGAACGTGATTGCTGCAGCTTCGTGGGGCTCTTGCTAGTCTCCGCTGGGGCCGACCTGGGCATGCCATTCCTTCTCGTGGTGAGAGTCACCGTGCCGTCCCCACAACCATGCTCCGCCCGTCAGCTCAATGAGTCAAGGCCCTTTCCAGTAGCCAATAACCATATATGCCCGGTTGTTGCGGGCTTGTAGGTCAGTCGGGGTGCCCCCTTCGGTCCTTCTTCTGTCTAGCTTCCTGGGCCTATGCAGTAATGCCCTCAGGCCTCCCCCGGTTGCTCCTCTCTGTAGAGTTCAGCGCCCCACTAGGCACCCTACGCAGTCTCTCCGTGTCCAGGGTCGTGCGAGGCCACCGCTGCATCAGTCCCTCCGCCTCGCTTGCGCACCACGCAGCAATCGATCGTGGTTGCCCTGTGTTCTACCAAGATTCGGCTCACTTCAGGGCTCAGGTATTGTGATTCTCCTCCCAGCCTCCTCGATCCGGAGCATCGGGCGCGCTCCCCGGGGCCTACGACACTCAGGAGGCCACCAAGGCTTGCGGCTAGGCCCAGCTCTCAGCTCCGGCGGCGTTCTCTTCCCGCTGCACTTTTGCTCAAACTCTCCGGGTGCAGCTCGCCAGAGCCCTCGGCCTGTGTCCCGCCGCTGCTTCCTCAGAGCTCTCGAAGCAGCACCCCTGGCGCTCGCTTCCTCGGTCGACTGTGCCTCCCAGAGCGGGAGCGTCGCTCCAGCCATCACTGCCTCCGCAACCTCGCGGTCTGTCACAGTCGATCACGGCGTCGCTTGCTTTGCCTCAGGGCCCCACTGTGTAGGGATCCTGTGCACAGGGATCTTGCCTTTCCTTCAGCGTTTCAGAGGCTGTGCTATGCCGAGGAAAGTGCTTTAAATTCGGCGGCGGAAGGGAGAGACAGCGAGGAGCGTCCTACGTCGCCGCCATTTTGGCCACGCCCCATGACAATTAAAGGGTGCCCCATCACAATATTGTCGCTCTTTTCCAGACTAACACTCACTGTGGCAACCACCTTCAAGCAGCCAGAGAGTCTTGCTGCTACCGGGTCAAGTGTGGTAGAAAAATAGGCCACAGATCTTAGGGCCCTCCATGTGCCTGTGTCAAAACTGAAAGTGCACATCCATTACTTTCACTGCAAAACAGGGTAAATTCTTTTGAGTAGTCAGGCATTCCCAAAGCTGGAGCATGACACAATTTCTCTTTCAAATCCAAAAACACTTTGGTGCATTCATTTTCCCATGGAAGCGGATCGCACTCATCTCAATGTGTCAGCCTCAGTAAAGGCTTTGTCATTAAGCAAAAGTTCAGTATCCATTGTCTACAGTAGCCAACCATTGCTAGGAACATTCTGATCTCTTTCTGTGTTCGAGGTGGATTCATTTGCAAGATGGCTTCCACTCTCTCTGGTGACACCTTTCTGACTCCTATCATAATAATGTGTCCCAGATAGTGAACTTCTTTTAGACAGTACTGCAGTTTACCTGGAGATACTTTGTGTCCGTTCTCTGCCAGGTGATTCAAAAGTGCAATGGTGTCATACTTGCAAGCATCACGTGTATCTGATGCCACTAGCAGATCATCAATATACTGTACATGGGTAGACTCATAATGCATCTGCAAGGACTCAAGATTTTTCTTTTAAGATCTGATTAAAAATTGAGGACTCTCTGTATACTCTTGAGGAACACAACACCACGTGACTGAGAATATATACCGGCTATCTTCGTGCTAGGGCACTGAGAAGAAAGCCTGGCACAAATCAATGACTGTAAACCATTCTGCGGTACATGGAATTTGGAAAAGTACAGTAGTAGGATTTGGCACTACGGGACAACAAGGCAGCACTATTTCATTTGTCCACCTCAGGTCCTGAACTATCCAATACTTGCCATTTGGCTTTTGTAAACCCATAATAGGTGAATTACATGGGATTTCAATCAACTCGCTCAGTATGCCATTCTGGAACATATCTTTAATCACTGGTTGTATTCCTGCAATAACCTCTGGAGACAAATGATAGGATGGTGTTCTAGGGAAGATAGCATTTGGTTTTAATTTTATTTGGACTGGTTCTACACCTTTTATAATTCCAATGTCTTTTCCTGTGAGATCTCAAACTTCTGCATTTACAGTTTCTCTGAGATCTTCTGGCAATTCAGAAATTGTCAATAAAGAGAACATTACTACTTCAGCATGTTGTCTCATCATTTTAAAATTAACATCCTTATCATGGCTCTGGAAAGCCACACTGTCCGTGTGCAATATATTGTGCAATTCAGCTTACACAACAGATCTCGTCCTCATGGATTTACTGGGCTAGTATCAGAGGCCACAAGTTGGTGTTTTTCTTTTTAAAGGTTCCTATTTTTATGGGAACGTCTTGTGAAACAGGATTTACCGTTTGTTTATTTGTAACCCCAACTACTTGGATTGCTTTACCCGAGAGAGGCAAGTCTGGAACTTCCACTGTCCTAACTGAGGAATGGGTAGCCCTTCTGTCAATGAGAAATGACACATCGTGACCATAAACATTTGCGTCTACATATGAGCCACTTTAGTCTACCTCTAAGACTGTGCCAAGTACACACACTTCTTCCTCTCTCAGTCACCTTCATTGGGAATTATCAGAAGTGAACTCGTCAGTTTCAAAAAACGGGTATTGACCTAAAACGTCCTGATTCTGGTTTTGCAATTGTGGCATTGCATTCTGAAATTGGTTTGCATTAAACTTTGACATCTGATTTAAATTCAATTTGTGTTTCCCCATTCGCATAGGAGCAATGAGCATCATCTGGGCTTGATTTTGCATGGGAGTCTGCATTTCCGTATACGTCAAAATTTCGTTCATCAAGTAAATGTCATCTTTAAATTTCATGTGATTCTTTACCAAATCCAGAAACAGAACTCAATTCAACAATGCCCAATCACCTCCCGGCACAGAAAACCTACTAGCCAATGAAAGCGCAAAAGTACACCAACCATCCAATTCCAGCACAAAACACTTTGACGTATAACTCATTCCTCGCAACAGCTCGAACTCCTTTACAATTCTCTCCGCATTCACACACTTCTCAAATAACTTCTTAAGCAACTTCTTGTTTGCTCTTCTAAGGAAAATTAAGATTCACAACCATTCAAGAATAATCTACACATGCGAGTGATTTCTCGACCAGCGAAAATTCACACAAATTAATGCAGCTTCACTGGTTTGCGCAATAAGGTTCCACTATCATTAACAGAGATTAATCAAGGGGGAGTGGCCAAGTAGCATGGTGGAGTAGACGTGCCTGTGCAGAGCTCCCGTCATCCGATTATCCGATCAACATTCTGGCGTGGGATTTTCAAAGCCTGAGCCCACTCGGAACCTGTGCACCCCCTTCTGCCTAAGGGGTGATTGTTTTTATGTCCAAAGATCCTGTGTACCGTCTTAACGCCAGCTGACTCACCGGATACTGGAGCCGCCGGCCATTTTCCAGGCTTGCGCGCTGCGACGTGTGCGGCCTGCTCCGATGTCAGGTTACGAAGCTGGAATCCCGCTGGGGCTGCGATGCTGAGGGCTCGGAGTGGTGCCGCTGACTTCCCGCAAACAATGCCCCGTCATTAAAAGGAGGCGCGCGAGGGCCGGAGAGAATACGGGACAACCTGGGCCATCATTTACTCGAGGGGGAGTGCTCAGCTCGCTGCACCCGCTACTCCGCGAAGCTGATAACGTGCTTTGCGCAGCGGACTGGGATTTGAGGTACCCGGCGGTCCGTTTCGGCCTAGGTCGAGGTTGCATGAACTGCACCAGCAGTGAACTTGGAGGTACGTGGCCTGCTGACTGATACCGTTGCTGTGTGGAGGGCCTCCGTTGTGCGGACTGGACCCGGAGCACCTTTTTAGACGGGTGGTGGCTGCCTAGGGGCCTCCAGGCTACTACCAGTGATCCTGAGTCTGCCAGTTCCATGTTTGTATTCACCCCCACTGCCACATTGATGTGATGAGGCTTACCGGACTACACTAACATAGAGAGCCTATTCCTCTGAGGAAGATTTTCATTGATGTTGGGACATTGCATTGCCTGCCGCTTCCCATAGTGCACCGGGGGATCTTATTATAAACGCTCTGCACCGTATGGGCTGCACGGATGCTTGGGAAGGCTCTGCGACTTGAGAGAGTTCAACTGGTAGTGTTTGCGATCCTGAGGTATACTTTCACCTGTGCCATAGAAGTGGGCACTGAGGCTGTGCCCTTGGATTCTCTGTCATATATCTGCCCTCAGGATGACAAGGGATAAGGGAAGCAAGGCAGCCCAATCTAACAAAATATCGAACTATGTCCAGCCGATTGATGTGGCACAGGGAGCTGCGGCGGTGCCGCCACCCGCGGACACGGCTGCTCCATCATCAGCAGTGGATAGACCCCCGTATATTGCCGAAATACTTACAGCTATTCATGATTCAAGCGGTGAGCTGAGAAACAGGATTGAAGCAGTCGCAATTGATGTCAACTTACTTCGATGTGACCTGCGAAAAATCTCAGATAGGGTTACCACCACAGAAGGTACAGTCGACAAGATGCAGACGGAACTACACAGTCTCCGCGACAAGGTGATTACCCTCCAGAAAAAACTGGTGCACCTGGATGACCAGGCCGAGGACGCAGAGGGACGCTCCCGGTGGAATAATCTTCGTTTTATCGGATTTCCCGAAAAGGCGGAAGGACCATCGGCGGACTATTTCCTGAAAAGTGGCTGCTGGAGACTATGGCCCCCCCGGGGGCTTTCGAAATTCTTTACCATAGAAAGGGTGCACAGAGCGCGTGTGCCCCCTCCAAAACCTGGGGTCCCTCCTAGAGCCATCATAGCCCGCTTTCTCAACTTCCGGGATCGGGATCTCCTGTTACAGCTAGCGCATTCCAAGAGACAATTTCTTTTTGAGGGACATCAAATTGCGCTTTATCCTGATTATCCCCAACGAGTTCAAGAACAAAGACGCTCTTTTTTGGCTGTGAAGCGACGTCTGCGGGACTTAAACCTCAAATATAGCCTTTTCTATCCGGCTAAATTGAGGGAGGAGCACAATGGAAAGGTTTTGTTTTTCATTACGGCGGGAGAAGCGACCGACTGGCTGGATGCAAATGGCTCTTCAGGACCATGTTTGGTTCCCTCCATGCTTACACCTAGCAAGCCCGGTCCTCGTGATTGGTCTCGGATCCGGCGATTGGAGGCGTCATCTCAAAGAAACACCGGACATCGTAGTCCTGGCAGAATAACGGTCTGCCCGGACGGCACCCTGCAGGCCTTGGAGGTAGTACCGGACTCGATGGCTTCCTCACCGGGGCACCCACCGGACATTGATGCAAATGAGGACTCCGATACCTGAACCTGCCTCTTCCTTGGGATATTCGCTGAGATTTGTGGCGGACTCTTTTGATCAGTAAGATTGACCTAATGTGGGGGGTTCGAGCTGTATTATGAGGGGAATTTACTGATGTACGGACCTTATGTTTTTTAGTTTATCCCACGCAATGCTTATTATGACGGGGGCATGCCCCCCAAGTGTTTGGTACCTGCCGATGGAGTTGGAGGCCAGGCCTCACACCTCGGCGGCTTGCCACTCACTTCTATGGACTGGGGTGGGATGGGCGGGAATTTACATGATTGTGTTGTAATTATTATAGTTGTTTATTTAGAATTTGTAGTTGTATAGGGCAATGGGGCATTGTCTGCAGGCCCTCACTGAGCGTGGGTTTGCCGGGGTGGGTCATGTGGTAATGCCCAAGGGGTGGGGGGATGTTGGGGTAGTTCTTTGTTGGGAGTGGGCCTTCCTCCCTGAGAAGTACTGTGTAGACGACCAGAGGTTGCATGAACTTGGGACACTGCGTGTGGTCCTGCGAGATGGGTGGGTTTCATCTGGGTGGAATAGTGAGGGGGAAATGCCATGGCAACCACCGTGACTAAACTACTTACCTGGAATATGTGCGGTATCGCCACATTCGATAAACGAAGACGAATATTTGCATACTTAAAAAGATACAAGGTGTCGGTGGCGTGTCTTCAAGAAACTCATGTTTGGGGTGATTCTATAAAGTGTCTGAAGAAAAGATGGCGAGGGCAAATTTATGCTACCTCTTATTCTGGGTATGCAAGGGGTGCCCTTATAAGGGTGGCACCAGGAGTCCCGTTCCAACACTTACATCACGTGGTTGATGTGGATGGCCGGTATGTTATATTGCATGGGAGGCTTGATGGTTCTGAAATCTGCATTGTGAATGTGTATGCCCTGAACGATGATAGCTCCTCTTTTTTTAGTGATCTTTTGGAAGCGGCTTCTCCATATCTTGGGGCTCCAATTCTGTTAACTGGGGACTTTATTTGTGTGCTGAATGGTGCGCTGGATAGAGAACCTCCTAAAATGAACAGTAAACCGAGGCTGACATTAGCGCTCCACCGTATACTGCAGGGTTTACAATTACGAGATCTGTGGTGGGGACGCTTCCCCCTCACGAGACAGTTCTCCTGCTATACTCCTGCTACGGGCACTTCCAGTAGGTTAGACTACTGGTTTTTATCTTCTGTACTGGTTCTCCTTGTTGGGAGTAAAACATACCAGACGAGATATCTGTCGGACCACTCCCCGGTGTTATTGGAAATGGGGACAAATAAGGTCAGATCGTAGATACCTCTCTGGCGTTTGAAAAGTGAGACGTTAACTGATCCTCCTTTTTTTGGCCACGGTAACAGCAGAACTGAATAATTACTTCCAAGAAAACTGGGAGTCTGCCTCTAGCCGGGCCATTGAATGGGAAACTATGAAAGTTGTCGTCAGAGGTGTTTGTATTAAAACTGCTTATGGTGTGCGGGCCCAATTGGAAAGAGATGTTGCTTCTCATGAATCTAGGTTGGGACAATTGCAAACAGAACTAAGCTCAGACCCTCAGAAACTGAAAGAGTGGACTAAAGCTAAGGAAGCACTAATGACGGACCTCCGCAGACTGGAGAAATATGACTATACGACATATCGACAGAGACTATATAGGGAAGGGGATAAGACTGGAGCCCTGCTAGCACACCTTGTAAGACAAGAGACGCCTGTTACTCCTATACTGCAGATACGAACTGCAGATGGAACACTACACTACACTCAGCGGACCATAGCAGACATCCTAGCGACGCATTTAGAAAAAGTCAACACTAGCCGGGTAGATCTGGGGCCGGGCCACTTAACTGATTATTTAGACACGATAAGATTGTCCTCTATCACTAACGAAGAACAGGAGGAGTTGGGCTCTCCAATCACTAAAGAAGAAATTCTCGGTATCGGGCGCCGTAAGCCGGCGAAGAGTCCGGGATCGGATGGTCTCCCCGCAGAGTTTTATATAAGTTTTGCGCCGCTCTTAGCGGATAGACTGCTTGAAGTGTACAATGAGGCGCTGCAGACAGGATACTGCCCGCCTACCATGAGAGAGGCATTGGTGGCTATGATTCCCAAAAAGGATAAAGACCCTGATCTGCCAAGCTCCTATAGGCCTATCTCCTTGCTGAACTTAGATGCTAAGTTGCTGAGCGGTATTATGGCTCACCGCCTGCTCCCCTACATGAAGCATTTAATTCACACAGACCAGGCGGGGTTTATTCCTGGAAGGAATACTACCTATAATCTATGACGGCTGGCGCATGTGTGGCATGCCCCCTGCCTAAAGGACTCAGATAGTGTGGCAGTGTCCCTTGACATTGAGCAGGCATTTGATTCTGTGGAGTGGCCTTACATGTGGCAGATACTGAAGGGCATGGGGGTTGGGGAACGGTACCTTAAATGGGCACAACTGCTTTATGCAGCCCCAACAGCCAGAGTGCGGATGGGCAGGACCGTATCCAGACAGATAACGCTATGTAGAGGAACGAGGCAGGGGTGCCCACTGTCGCCCCTGCTGTTCGCGATTGCTTTGGAACCATTGGCAGTTCGGTTACGGACAGTCATGGGCAACTGGGGGATACAGTTGGGTAACACCAACCACATAATTTCATTGTATGCGGATGATACGCTAGTATATCTACGACACCCAGGTTCGTCCATCCTGCTGCTTTTACGTGAATTAGAGCAATTTGGAGATGTATCGGGGCTGCGTATTAATCCCGGTAAATCAAGGGTGATACCGTTGGGTGGGAAGACCACTTGGCAACCAGAAGTGCGACCACTTATAGATCTCCCATGTGCCACTGAAGGGGAAAGGTATCTGGGTATTCGCCTGGCTTCCTCTGAGGACACCTTTTATGCAGCCAATATGGGTCGGGTTCTTGAAGGATTACAGAGCTCGGTGGGTTTTTGGGCAAATTTACCTCTGTCGCTTATGGGACGTATAGCCATTGTTAAAATGATTATTCTCCCACGATGTCTCTATTTCTTCCAACACTCTTTTTACATGCTACCGAGATCGTGTTTTAGCACCCTGGACATTCTCGTCAGCACGCTCTTGTGGGGAACAAGGCGACGAAGAGTCTGTCTGACGACATTGCAAAGGACGTGAGAGGAAGGGGGTTTAGAAGTCCCACGGCTGGACATGTATTACATGGCATCTCAATTACAATATGCGGTGCAATGGTTTGACGACGACAATAACTGGGAGAAGAACTTGTTAGCCGGAACATATGGCGGAGGGTCACTGACCGCATTATTAATGATGGGATCTTCGGTACCCGATAAGTACCCCTATATCATACGACATGTGGCAAGCGTGTGGGAGCAGGCGCTACGCAGGATAGTCCGACATGCTCCGTACGCCACAGACATGCCTCTATGGACGGTTCATCCATTCATGGCAATAGCGGATTCTATGTCAGTAAGCCGATGGAGGGAAGGGGGTTGTTTACTGATGGGGGACCTGTATATGAATGGCCGCTTCATGACACGAGAGGAGGCACAAACTAACTTTGACCTAGGTCCGGGTCAGTTTTTACAATACGCCAAAATATCGAAGATCGCGCGAGAGTTATGGCAGACCTTTCCGGACGAGCCACCCATTACTAATATCCTTAAAACTATGATAGAGATGGTCTGGGGGAAGCGTTTGATATCGTTTCTATATAGAGCATTAAGAGATGATCTCCCGAAGGTACCGCTACGATCTCAGCAAAAATGGGATGACGCACTTGAGGTACCCTTGACAGAGGTAGAATGGCGTAAGGTGTTTGGGGGGGGGTTCGTAAAGTTAGCACGAATGCTTGCTTTAAATTACTCCACTACAATGTTATACACCAGGTATATCTAACCCCACGTACGCTACATGTAATATACCCCGCTCGGGAGGACTGTTGCCCTAGATGTCACACACAGGGGGCGGAATTCATCCATATGATATGGACCTGCTCCACATTGCAGGTTTATTGGGAAGAAGTATTGGGAAGACTAGGGAGGGCCACGGCCTGGAATATTGTAAGGGATATTAAGACGTGATATTGGGCCTACTGCCATCTCCTAAGAATAAAACCTTAAGCAGGAGGTTTGTAAATTTGGGTCTGGTGTTGGCCAAGAGGCGTGTGGTCATTGCTTGGATGCAACCAAGACCCCCGAAACATTCAGACTGGGTACGTGATATAAATGAGTGGGCAACGGCAGAGCTGGTCCGGATGCGCTTCGTCAGAAAGGATGAAAAAGCTGAGGACAACAGATTAGCCTGGGCATATATGATTTCTGAGCTACAAGACAATCAAGGTCACCCTATACGCTGTTCTCAAGACAGAGATGATGCTCAAGAGGCTAACTTTAGTGGGAACTCGGACAGACACACCCCGACACATGAATGAAACACGGATACATTATAGTGGACTCTTGGTTGTTGTTAGAACTGGGGGTCTCTAGTTGGCAGAGGTAGGTACCTTTGTCCAAATAGGGACCCTTGCTTCTAGTCAGGTTAAGGGGGATACACTACTAAAATAACCCCTGCTCACCCCCTTGGTAGCTTGGCACAAGGAGGCAGGCTTATTTCAGAGGCAGTGTGTAAAGCATTTGTGAACACATACAGTAACACAGTGGGCCCGATTCTGATGCGGGTTGGAAAAGCTTCCCGACCGAGGGCCTGATTCTGATGCGGTTATGAAGGCCTCCTAACGGCATTTGCTCCTTCCAAATCGGATCGGGAACGTGTCTTCCCGACAGAGGGCCCAATTCTGATGCGGTTAGGAACAAATGTTCCCATTGAAGTCAATGGGAGTTCAACCAAATCGTATCTGGAAGCATCCGGATGCATCCTACTCCGCCGGTCGGACTTTCCCGATCCGAGTGGGTCGGACACCATTTCCCAACCGATTCAGTCGGGAAGCTTTTCCAACCTGCATCAGAATCGGCCCCAGTGACAACACTACAGATGGACACCACACAGGTTGTATTGTAAAAATAAGTATTTTTATATAGACTTAACACAAGACCCAAAACGACAAAAATCCACAATACACTATTAAAAATATGACTGTCAATGGTAGAAAATAGTTCAGTTCAATAAAGATGGTAAATGCGACACTCAACGTTCAATGTACCTTTGGATGCGTAACGCGATGCAAACAAAAGAGTTGCAGGGAAGGTGATGCGTCGGTTCCTTACACGCAAGAACGGTGATGCGTCGGTTCCCTACTGATGCGTAGGGGACGGTGATGCGTCGGTTCCTTACCGGAGAGGAGGTGATGCGTCGGTTCTTCACCGCGTGGGGAGGTGATGCTTCGGTTTCTTATTGCGCTTCTGTGGCGATGCGACCCGCAGCGCCGCGATGCGATGATGACCCGGTGCAATGAAACAAAATGGCGTCTTCCTCTCGATGCGACACTCAGGGGGCGATGCGTGCACGCCCGACGGCCGTGCGGCAACTCGGTGAATCTTCTGAGCCGCGACAGGCCCTGCGACACGCTTCTCCGATGATGCGACGGCGTCTGATGCGACGGCGACACTCTTCTCCGGTGATGCGAGGAGCTTCGGCGATGCGATGGCGACAGCGGCGGCACGCTTTCTCAGCGATGCGACGACAGCAGCTGCGGCGGCGACACGCTTCTCCCTCTTGAGTCGCGCTTCCAGCTCCCAGCGACACGCAGTCTCTCAGAAGGCCCAACACAACAGCAGGCACTTCAAATTCCCAGCAAGGGAATTCAGGGGAGCTGGTTGGTGAAGTCTTGTGTCCCTGAGACTTCAGCAGGAGGCAAGCTCAATCTTCAAGCCCTTGGAGATGTTCTGCAAGATGATGAAAGTAGCACAAAGTTCCTTTCTCCTTTCTTTGGCAATCAGGCAACCACTGCAGGCCAATCCCTCAAAAAGCACACAGCATAGGGATAGTCTCCTCCTTCAGCTTCTCTGGTTCCTCTCCTCAGCAAAGGTTTGTCTTGTTTGTTCCAGAAGTGATCTAAAGTCTTGGGGTCTGGGTCCCAATATTTATACTAGCAAATCCTTTGTCCTCTGAAGGCAGAGGGTCCTGTACATAGTCCAAACCAGTTCTGGGTGCATTCTGGCAGTGCACACCTTCTTCCTTTGTCAATGTGGGCCAGGGACATCAGACGCACCACAGGAGGTGGAGCCAGCATTGTGGAAGGCAGGCACAGCCCTATTCAGGCCCAGGTGCTACTCCTCCCACCACTCTACATGCAGATAGGTCTATTCAGGCCTGTGCTGACTCACCCTGTCTCCTGCAGCCCCTGTCATTCACAAACCCAGACATACAATACACAGGCTAGCAGAGGCAGGCTGGATGGTTAGGCAAGAAAATACCCACTTTCTAAAAGTGGTATTTTCAAACACAGAATGTTAAAACCAATTTCACTAAAAGATGTATTTTATCATTCTGAGTTCAGGCATACTAAATTCGTTTTTCTACCATGTTCCCTGGGTCTGTTAGGATTATAAGATGTTATAATCAAACTGCCCATTCTGGCCTATGGGGACAGGTAGCCTTGCAATAGTGAAAAACGAAATTGGCTGTAATTCACTATCAGGACATGCCACAAACATCAGGGCATGTCCTACCTCTTACATACAATGCACCCTGCCCGCAGGCCTACCTTAGGGGTGACTAATATGTAGAAAAGGGAAGGTTTAGGAACTGGTAAGGGGGTGCACTTACCAAGTCGACATGGCAGTACGAGACTGCACACAGGCTCTGCAATGGCAAGCCTGAGACACACTTTACAAGCTGCTCCTGTGGGTGGCACAACCAGTGCTGCAAGCCCACCAGCAGCATTTGATTCACAGGCCCTGGGCACAGACAGTGCACTGTACTAGGGTCTGACAGTGAATCAAATAGGCCAAACATGGAGTCACTAATCCACACATCAATTTATAACAGAGAGCATATGCACTTTAGCACTGATCAGCAGTGGTAAAGTGCCCAGAGTCATCAAACCAACAAAAACAGGTCAGAAAAAGTACAGGAGGAAGGCAAAAAGTTCAGGGATGACCCTGCAAAAAGGGCCAAGTCCAACAGTTGTCATGCACATGATTGACATGGTCTGGATCGGAAAGAAGACAGGGAGGGGGGGGAAGGCTAATGGGTATTGTTTAGTTTTTGTTTACAGGTTTTTTGACTGTTATGTGCTGTTATGGATAATGTCATAGGCAATGCATAGAGGCGGGTGATATTAATGGAACCACACCAGTGGCCCAACATGTGCTTTTGTAGAAATGTTGTTGTCACAATTGTGTCTTATACTACGCAATGTATGCATTGAGCAGAATGTATTATGCTTACGGTTGAAAATGCTAATTAAATATATATTTTTTTAAAACTAAAAAAAAAAACAGAGATTAATCAAACACAACAGCTTGTACCTAACGTTACCGATGGAAGTAATGGTACCTCACCCTCCACATCAACTTCTCCTGCAAACAAGTTTATTATTCCGGGATCTTTTGAATTCAATGAGCCTGAAAATCAACATCTCCTCTTCAACAACTTTTTAATGTTTTCTTATTACTCACTTTTATGACCTAAAAAGAAAAGACACATATGACAACTACACTCACAACCAAAACATTATCACCCTATTAATACTCACACCTTCAAAACCACAACCGCCAAACCCCAATCGCTTTGCCACTCCATCTGGACACTGGAATATTGTAATACAGCATGGGTACTATTTTAATGCTCTATTCAGGGTGTGAGCCATTACTCTGCTATCAGAAACTGTGGGAGCCTGAGGATTAGCCAAGAATGGTATTTAAGTCTAAACACCCAACCTGCAGATTTCGTCCTCTGGGAAATCCTGACTGCTCTTGAACAAGGTCAATGGACCTTTGCCACCGTGTGAGAATGGAGCATGGAACTGAAACGAGAGCATAAACTATGCATATATCATCAACCTTTAGAATATTAACCTTCAGTCAATGATGAGAGGTTGGCGAAGTTTCAACACCTTTATTTATCTTAAAGGATTAGTATTGTTTATGCAATCTTTATTCCTATTAGTCAATTTACAGAAACATTGATAAAAGATTGATTAGTGACAGACTAAATCAATTACAAAGTGTTCCATAAAGGAAAATATTGTCACTAAGCTAGCTAAAGAGCCTAACATTTTCTAACAGAATCCATGAAGTGTTCTTTTGGAAAAGAGCAAGATTCTAAATATAAGAAGAACTTCCCATAAAGAGTCGTTCTAGAAACTCAGCCAACTGTCAATATTAGAATGATCTTTGCGGTAGCATTGATCAGAAAAGGATCTTTGGATAAAGTAGAATAAAGTCACCTTTAGCAGTAGCTGTCTGTAACAAAGAAGACTGAGAACAACTCTTCGGTAGAAGAGTCATACAGCAGGTAAAAGGGATCTGAATCTGAGTCTGGGAGAATCTCTTCCTTACTAGCTAGGAACACTCATAAATATAAAATCACACAATAATGTATAGAAACTTGTTAGATGTTAGCTCCTCTCATCCAATGGTGACCGCTCATCCGATGGTGTCGTCAACTTCTGATGCTTCTTCTCCCGATTCCCACAGTAAACACTTATGCCGATATAGTGTAAAACATTGTTTCAGGACTTTGTGACATGGAGGAAAGTTCTCATGGGAACCTTCTTACCTACGCTAAAAGATGCACTCTATGTTCATTGTGAATACAAAAGCAAGTCGAATATGAAAGAGAAAACTAGCAATAATATTCTGTAAAGCATTCATAAAATATATCTAAATCATTATTTACTCAACAGTTACAGAAAAACTCATTGTATTACGGTAGGTGCTCTAATGTGGTATGATGAAGCTAAGGAAACATCAGTTTAAAGTCAGCACATTCTTAAGCATGTTGCTAGTGCTCCGCAAAATGTTCCAAATAAACATCTATTAAGCTATGAATATGAGTCGAGAGAAATAGGCCTAACTAAAGGGGCACATTTAAGAATAATAGCCTAGTACAAAAAATGTCTTTACATTTATTTTGTATACATTTTAGTAAGCACTCTCATCTCCTATACATGAGCAGTTAATATATTATTTGCAGCCTTTTTAATGCATTCTAAAAAGACTCTTTCATGTTAAAAAACATACACATATTTCTACATGTCATTTTCTATGTGAAAAGATTTCTGCAGCAGTTTTAACGCATACTAAGGTGCAATTCTAACATGGTCTTCTAATTGAAATATGTTTGTTAAAGTCCTTTCCTCCACAGGCATTAAAAGAAATGGACTACTTACCACTGTCACACACTGAGTTGCAGGAGGAGGCTAAATAAGCTGTGGATGCAGCTGTGATTGAAATACATTTGAGACATTTAAATTTACTTAATTTAGGAGCAGAAGACTCTCTGGATTAGGGGAGACTTCTCCACAATCTCGTTTTATGGGAAAGGATATTGTAGAACAGATCTAGTCCTATGTCTGAGAGATTGTTGGTTTAGCACCTCAGGTGGCATCACCATTGAGGGCTGGAGACATTTTTGAGAAATACGAAGTATCACCTACCTCTGGTTTGACACTGAACAAATATATTAAATGTAAAATTGAGAGATCCTGGAAAGCTGATGAGGTCTAAATGTATGGCTAAGATGTAACTTGGATGATAAAGTGTCAGTTGATGCTATGTTGCCTGACTTAGCTAATCACATATCTAAGGCTGCTGATAACATTACTCCGAAGGATTCAAGAGACCCAAATGTTGTTTCAAGGTTGAAACGTGTATATGCAGGTGCAAACATATACACAAGGACTGAGGTTTACGCTACATATGTACTGCAAATTATTATTTAAATGCAGGCAGTAGGATTACTTATTGGCAGACGTGGCTTTTAATTCTTTTAGTGCCACAGCATTCACCAGCGGTTCCACTGTAGTTGTCAGATGAAACGTTTGTTACTACATATGTTTTTAGTGAAAAGCTAGAGGATATAAAAGGGTTTGAAGACAGCTTGTATATCCTTTTCAGGGCCAGTTGTTTTTTCAAAAGGGGATGGCTTAGCATAGAAGGACTCTAGTTCTGTAGCTCATTAGTGGCAATAGCTCCAATTGATTATTTGGTACCTTTAAAAATTATTTTGTCAAAAAAGTGAGAATTGTTGTTATTCTGAGAACACACAAAAAAGACAGTCAATGTCCTGAGTTGCTCCATAGCCTGCTTCTGGAGGAACCAGTGGGGGGGTGAGGGGGGTAGGGCGTCAGGATGCAGACTAAGAAGGTTAGGAAGAGCAAATGTTGGTTCCCTGTAAACACTGAAAATATTGTGTGAAACACACAATCATTTACCTAGAGGACAGTGGAGCAACACCCACGCTAAGAGACAGAGGTTTTCAAGGGTTGGAGACTGTCACAGCCAGGGGAAACATGGAGCATGTGGCATGGAAGACTCTGCATATAATTAAGCTTGTCTCCATGTGAGTTGGCCAAATTGACCATTGTATTCTATGAATATTTTTGTTGTCCAGGATGGCTGCATTATGACCTCCATTTGCATTCACTTCCTGTTGTGGGCCACAGACTGTTGTAGCAGCCTGAGAGGCAGGAGCTCCATTTAATCTATACATGGCAACTTTGCGTGTTGGTCGGTTTACCTCACTCTTGTTCAGGTTCACACCAGGCCTTTCTCTGTTGTGCACCTTTGTTGTTTTTCCCCCGCTACCTCTTTGAGTTCCTCTAGTGTTTGTGCTTGGGTACATGTGGCAGTCTCAAAGTGGGAGCCTGTTTCTGAAAAACAAAAAGCTAATGACCCCCACGACATCGGATCATTGTTTTTTTTCTGTCCCTCACAGTCAGCAGTGACAGGCAGAAAATGTACCCTAAATAGGGCAACTAGTGTAATGTCCTTCATCTGGCCACCCGAGGAAGCTTTCCATCGATGAAGCCAACAGGGACTCTGTTGAGAGAATACTAGTGTAATGTCCTTCAACTGGCCACCCGAGGAAGCTTTCCATCGATGAAGCCAACAGGGACTCTGTTGAGAGAGCTTATGCTCTCTATGTCTCTAAATGAGGTAGTTGAACAAGGGTTTGGAAACCGGCAAATATGCTTTTTTTCCCTACTTTCACTCCCTTCTCTTTCTCCACTTTTTCTTCTCTTTCCTCCTGGATCCTTTTTTGCACTGAGTTTTTCGTTTTTTTTTACAACGATGTTTTTATACTTACCTTTTCGCTCATTTCTTTTGTCATACCTAACGATGTTATATACTCTTCCTCCTTTTAGCTATTCTCTTTTGCTCATTCCCTTTCTTTTTTATACTTGTATCCTCTTCTGTTTCTTATACTCTCTTTTTTAATGAATCTCCATACTTTACTTATTAACTTTTCCGCACTTGTTATGTTTAGAGGTTGTTTATTCTCCTATGAACCTTACCTATGAAAAGTCTCCACATCATTTCATGGAATGTAAAAGGTATGCGTAATCCTGTTAAGAAGCAGAGAGTATTGTCCCACCTTGCTAAATTGAAATGTCATATTGCTCTGTTACAAGAATCACACCTCAGATTACAAGACTTGCCTTCATTACGTAAACATTGGGTGGGCGAAATCTTTTGCTCCCCAGCTGACAATAATAAGAACGGGGTTATTATTTTGTTTCATAAGTCATTGTCTGTTCACTTACAAACCGAGTCTAAAGATACCAACGGTAGATGGCTTTTTCTAGATGTTACAGTTAACAACCCTCCAATCTCTTTTTGTAATAAATATATGGCCCGAATGGTACTGACTCATCCTTTTGGTCGGATTTTTCCACTCTTCTTTCCTCACATCCTGCTGACAATTTGATTGTGGGTGGAGACTGCAACCAACTCATGGATCCCTTTCTTGACCGAAAATCTCAAACCAAATACATCCCCAACAACATGCAAAAAACTTTCTATAAGGCGATTACTGCAAGAGCATTAGTTTATGCATGGAGAACCTCACACCCGGATGCTCTCGAATTTTCCTTTTTCTCTCCTGCACACAGATCTCATTCCCGTATAGATTATATTTTCCTCACTCAACATACCCTGCAATTTATGAATGATATTGAGATTGGCTCCATTCTTATATCCGATCATGCCCCCATCATTTTAGATTTAGAATATCCCTCTCCTACACCCTCATCTCGGCGCTGGCGCTTTAACAATTCTCTTCTCTTGGACTCTCAATTTGTGGAACAGTTTTCTCTCTTTGCTCAAGAATTCTTTCTTCATAATATCTCTTCTGTCTCTCAATTTCATTTAATATGGGATGCCTTTAAGGCCTCTGCCAGAGGTTTTATAATAGACTTTGTATCCCGGAAAATGAAGAAAACTCTCTCCGAATCTACATCTCTCCTTAAACAAATCAAAATATTGGAACACCAGTATTTTTCTGCCAATTGCCCTGACACACTATCCAATCTGATTAAAGCGAAAATGCAATACAACAAACAGTCTTGGGATTCGGCTTGTAATAACCTTCTTAAATTCAATGCAAAAATGTATGGTGGACGGAATAAAGCCGGCAAAGCTGTAGCCAATTTCCTTAAAATTAAAAAACAAAAATCTAAAATAGCTGCTATTAAGGACCTTTCCGGAGTTTTACATCTCTCAGATGCCAAGATTCTTGATTGATTTACTGATTACTATACCTCTCTGTACACCCCAGAATCTTCCCCTTCTATTGATCTTATCGATTCCTTTTTTCAACGCGTTCTTAAAACTCCTGAAAATCAGGTCGACCTTTCTTCTTTGAATATTCCCATCTCTGAACAAGAAATCACTGCTGCTATCTCCCTTTTACCTAAAGATAAGACGCCGGGCCCTGATGGTTTTACCGTTCGATTCTTCCTCCAATTTAAATCACTTTTGATTCCTCACCTCCTTTCTTTAATTACTCACTTTCTTACTACTGGTGCAGCGCAAGGCACTTTTTCTCAGGCTATGCTCTGCCTGATACCTAAAAGATAAAGATCTGTCCCTATGTAAAAACTATAGGCCCATCTCTCTGATTAACACAGATTGTAAAATCTTTGCAAAATTACTCGCCATATGTATTAATAAAATTATCCCTGACCTTGTCAATATATACCAATCCGGATTTGTCAAAGGTCGTTCCATTACAGATAACTCATGCACCTTTCTTAATATCATCCATTTGGCCTCTAAATTAGACTCTCCGTTAGCCGCCATAACATTAGATGCTGAAAAAGCGTTTGACAGGGTTGAATGGGAGTTTATTTTCAGTGCCCTCAAGTGGCATGGTTTTGGCCATCCTATCCTTCAATATATTCAACTACTTTATTCAGCCCCGACCACTTCTGTTTGGGTAAACGGTTGTCAGTCTCGTTATTTCCCCCTTCTTAGAGGGACTAGACAGGGTTGCCCCCTTTCTCCCCTTCTCTTTATCCTTGCGTTGGAACCCTTCCTAGAAACAATCAGACGCTTTCCTCACTATACAGGTCTTCAATTCAAATCACTTGATATTAAATTTACTGCCTATGCTGATGATATTCTTTTATACATTTCTAACCCATCCACTTCTCTGCCAGCTTTTTTCACTTCTGCAGGAATACTCAAAAGTCTCTGGCTATAAACTAAACGTTGATAAGTCTGAAATCTTACCTCTTAACAAATTCTGTCTTCCTTCCATGTTTACAAATACAGATTTTGAGTGGACCTCTAAACATATCAAATGCCTTGGTATTCTTTATGCTAACACCATCAAGGAAACTATCAAAATCAATCTTGCGGACATCCTAAAGAAAATGTCCGCTCTGATTGAGGGTTGGTCACCGCTATTTCTTTCATGGTGGGGTAGATTAGCTACCATCAAAATGATGCTTCTTCCTATTATAAATTTTTATTTATCCATGCTTCCCATTTCTCTTCCAAACCCCTTTTTCGTGTTATTAATAGTTCTCTCTCCAAGTTCCTTTGGAACAACCGTAAACCTAGGATTTCATTGGCCCGCCTTCAGTCCTCCAAGGATTCAGGTGGTGTCAATTTTCCTAATATTCGCCACTACCATTCTGCTTTCACTCTAAAGCAAGTATGGACTTCTTTATCTGAGACCTCAGACCCGCCTCTAACTGCATGGAGCTTGTTGGAGCAAGCTCAGTATTCTCCTTTCTCTTTTACTTCTGCTGTCTTCTTGTCCCAACCTCCGAAACGTTTCTCTTCTCCTATTTTTATTCACTCCAAAGCAATATCTACCTCTCTGATTCACTCCCGCTTACCGTCTGCTGACCCTTTTTTCGCACCCCAATTTGGTACCACAAATCCATTAAGATTAACAAACGTACCTTATTTTGGAAGGAATGGATTGACAAGGGAATTATTACACCACAACACTTAATAAGAGATGGTTCTTTTATGGATTTTTCAGATCTCCAAACCTCCTATAACGTTTCCTTTTCTCATGCCCTTCACTATCCCCTACTTAAGGAATCGCTCACTTCTCTCTTTCTTCAGGATCCTCACACCACTATTTCTAACCATGCACTCCCTACCTTCATTGATTTCTCTACTCAATTTAGTGCTTCTACTATATACAAAATACTATCACACTCTTCGAAAATCAGAACCAAATCCAAATTAGAGCTTATATGGGAAAAAGATCTTGCCCTAGTAATCCCTTTAAGCACATGGGATTCCTTGTGGAAAAAAATCCATACCTCCTCATGTTCTGCTAGCACTACACAGACCTTATACTATTTTTATAACAGACATTTTCTCACCCCTTGCGATATGTACAAATTTAAGTTATTAGACTCCCGAAGTGTTGGTCTTGTCCTAATAATAATAGTGATTTCATGCATATGTTTTTTCATTGCCCTCTGGTTAAATCTTTTTGGGCTCAGGTTTGGTTAAAATTGAATGATATTATATTGTCTAATGTTCCTTTTGAGTTTTCACATGTTTTTCTGGGAAGTTGCTCTCATGTTTGGGATGTTCATGGTCTTGTGGGTAAATTTATTGATCTATTTTTTGCTATCACTCTCCAAATTATAACTACCAACTGGAAGGACACTTCAAAAATTTCACTCCAAGCTTGGTGGAACTTACTATGTCATCACCATAGACTTGACCGTGCTTTTGCTAATTCCACTGCTCTGTTGATCAAAAAAGATCTGTTATGGTTGCCTTTAACTTCTTTTCTTTCCAGGTCAAAAAATTAAGGGGCATATCAGCAAGGGACGGCGATAATTATCGCAAAGCGCGCTTAGCGCTAGGATAATTATCGCCGTCTATCTCTGGAATTTATCGCCCTGGTAGCGCGTTATTAACAACGCGTTACTCCAGGGCGATAAGAATTCCAGAGATAGCGAGGTTATCGCCGTTTTGCAGGGAACATCGCTAGTTTTCCAGCGATGTTCCCTGCAAAACGGGGATAACCTTGCTGATACGACCCTGTGGTCGTATCAGCAGAATCCATCTCCCATGAAAAGTATGCTTAAGTCAGGAATTTAACAGACGTTAAATTCCTGAGTTAAGGCTGAGGTAGCGCGATTATTTTTATCGCTGCACCTCCTTGTTAATATCGCGAAGCTGCCTTCGCGATATTAACATGTGTTGTTTTCACAGCCACGCCTTCTTTGCATCTCATTAGCGATGCAAGGAGAGGCTGTGAAAAACGGGCTCTACATCAAGGAAACACGCGCTAGCGTGTCCTTGATGATATTGCGATATAATTATCGCCGCTTTTCGCCCGAAAACGGACGCTAAAGCGGCGATAATTATATCGCCAGCCCTTGATAATATGCCCCTAAGCTTGTACATGCTTTATTTTTTATTGTATTTTATATAATTACATATTTTGTTTTTCCTCTTATATTAATCTTTTTTCTGCTCCTTTCTCCTCTTTTCCTCTTCTCCCCTTCCTTTATTCCCTTCTCTTCTCTTCTCCTCCTTCTCTTTTTATAATTTTAAAAATGCACTTGACTTTGTATAGATCTTACAACTGAGGTGTGATTTATTTTCTACTTTAATGTTAAGTTTATTCTTCATTGTCACTCCTCATCATACAATCTGTATTGATGTTTTACTTTGTTTATTACTTCAATAAAGCTTTCTAAACTAAAAAAAAACAAGGGTTTGGAGGGCAGAGTACTCTGTTGCATTTGCGATGAAGTACCCTGTCCACAAAACTTTAAATCAGGCCCTAAATATTGTACCTGTACACTGAGTAGAAACTTTTAGTTGGCATCTACCACATAGTAGGTAGCACAAAAATAGTTCTGAACCTTTCCATTTGGCTGCATAGCACTAAGAAAAACAAAATACAGAAATTCATCAAAGCAACATGAGTGTGACTGTGCTACCCAAGAACAATTCAGCAGCACTTAATACTGCCTTTGCTCTGAGAAACTCTCATTGTTCCCTGTAGAATTGGAGACTAAAAAACACATAAGGCATCGGTTATGAATTGGTGGTGCGAAAGTCCTGCCACAAATATGTATTGTGCAGGCCATGACAAATCTGTAGTGCACCTACCCCTAATCCATAATTTAGTTTTTTTTTAATGAAAAACAAAAAAGACTGGCAAACAGGACACCATAAAAAGGCACCCCTCCTGGTATCCGTTTCTGACCAAAGGAAAAGTTATCCGGCAAGGTCGACCAGAGAACTTTCTTCAGAAATAAACCACCTATTTACCAGAATTAAAAAGGTCAGGCAATTTGCCATGAGGCTGGCGGAGGTGGGGCTGGTGGTCTCAGCAGTGCACCTGATGGAGTCTAAATGGCCCTAATGGAATGAATGAAAAAACACATAGACTAAGTAATACTGGCTATAAATGTCTCTCTAGTAAATGTAGACTCCTTTTAAATTCTTAACTCGAGCAAAATTGGACTGATTTACTATTCTAACTCGAGTTCTACCATATGTGGGGGCACATGCTTGATGGTGCTTTAAGGTGCAAGCTGAACATTTTGTTAGGAGATATTCATGCACGATAGATCGTTTATGATTCTGCAGTTTTTGTTTTTCGAGTCTCTATTAGCAGATGCGCCCCAGGCTCACCACCCGTTAAAGAACTGACTCTGGGAGACAGTCGCATCAATTTGAGGGCCCCCTGCTCACTATAGAGGCCCAGAGCGCTCATACAAATTCCTGGAGTGCTTTTGTGACACTGCATGTTGTCAGCTCTGACTTGAGAAATACTCGCCCCAGAAAGCATTCTGTAAGATAACCGACTACGAAAAATCCCCCTCTTTCATCAAGGGGCGCCTGTCATAGCCGTTGAACCGAGTTTTGACTGGACTTTGGTCAGTTTCTGACACCTGTAAGTGGCTGTGGCCCAGAATTTCATCTATGTACTAATGTGAATTTTCTAAAAGCACCTAACGTACTTTTCATGCTGACCAGGAGCACTCACAGCCCAGCCAGTCTGTTGGTTCTAGCCTCTAAAAATAAAACTTAAGCCCACTTTTAAACTTTCTAAATATTTTTAATTAGTGCCCCCCTGCCTAAACCATTTATTTGGTTACTCTCCTTTTCATTACTGACATTTTAGCGGGAAGTAATATGTTTTTACTATTTTATATCTATCACTTTAGATCTACCTGTGTTTGGACATTACGTTCTTTGTTTCTCAAATGTTTTTCATTGGCCATACATGTTTCTCACACACGCCAGCACCAAGAGATGTGGTGCATACAGGCTCGATGCAAATTGTAATTGTAAATGCATTTATACAGCGCTTACTACCCCTGACGAGGCGTCGAAGCGCTTTTTGGCAAGTAGCACGCTACTCCAGAACCCAAAAAGGATTAGTGGTGAATTAGTATGGGGAAATATGAATGTCACAACGCCATATATATCCCAGCAGGCTTCATAAACCTAGAGGTCCATCAAAGCTTCCACCAATGATAGCCGCGGAATACCTCAAAGAGCATTTAGGAGATGTCCTTTTGCCCGTGGGTGGAAATGTATTTCGCAAAAGAGGAGGTTAGAGCATTAGGGCTGAACTTAGCTTCTCTGTTGCCCCTGTCTTCCTCACACACATCATCTGTTTCTTTTGGAAATAGCTCCACTAGGAGTTTAGCAAGAGGTCGCAGTACCCTAGTGGTTATGTAGTAGCCGACTCTGGGATGATACTAGTCCTAAGCATTTTAGCACCAGTTGTGATTGCGAGTTTTGCTCACATCGGATGAACTAGCTTTGTAATAATAATAACAAAGTACTGATATGATAATTGTAAGAAATAGTGCAAAAATAAAAAATAAGAATAATGTGTATAGAATGTTAGATACTACAATTCTGTCAGTTAGAAGTGCTGTAAAAACAGTTGCTATGTATTTCTGGAAAGAACTGCAGTGCCATCTTTCCAAGCTACACCTCGTGCTTGTGTATCCCTCCTCAGTTACATGACAGCCTTTGAAAAGCCCCCCTCCCCCTTAAGACTACATTTTCAGTCAATACCGTACCTAACCTGTCTTCCCCCTCTAAATCTTCTCTGCCCCTCCCTTGCCTGCTTTTTGTGAGCACCCCCTGCATCTGGGTGGCGCACTGTTGCTTTTGTAGTGATTGAAATGGAGATACAGAAGTGCTGGTACTCACTATCGAGAGTACCTGTTTGCTCCTGAAAAGTGCTGGTACTCTCCCATTAAAAGTATTGCAGCAGTGCTGAGGAATGCAGGTACTCACACTTCCAAATTTAAGAAGTGCAGGTACTCAGTACCTGACGATTTAAAACACTGCTTTGTAGATAGAGTCAGGGTCGTCTTGAGGATTTTTGGGGCCCTGGGCAAAACATATTTTGGGGCGCAGTGTTCGTAACTGTTAATTTCATTGCCTACTTTTGTGCTAATTGTAGCCCACATGATGCCAAACAAACTTTCTGAAACAGGTTTCACACAAGAACAGTTGACATATGTCTTTCCAAGGACCCCATAATGTATTAAGGTGACACTGGGCAAAAGAGAGATAGAGGTAGAGGTAGGCAGAGACAAGAAGAGAGGTTCAGATACAGAATTAGACAGAGGTGAGCTAGAGAGAGATAAGGTTTACTTTCCCAGGGGGGCCCTTGGATGGTCTCAGAAGGATGAAGGGTTGTACGTGCCCTATTGGGATTCAAACCTTTGACGTTGGGCGCATAGGAATCAGGGACCAGCCCTCCACTCACTTTATGACATCAATTTCTTCATCAGTTTCAGAAGGCCTTGCAAAATGCACAAACGCATTTTTCTGCGCACATTTGGCATTTGAGAATTTATGTGCGAAGTTTTAGTGTTCATAATTCACAAATTAACCAACACGCATATGTACCTTTTTTTTTTTAAATCGCAACCCACTGTGTTTGATGAGGAAGTTAATACCCAATAAGCTAACTTGTTAATTTGAAATGCCTCCTGTACGTCGTCTTCCTGCGCAGCCTTTAAGCTGCCTCCCAAGGGTGGATAATGTATGCACTGTTATCACAGGTAAAGCATTGGTGCTATTTTAGTCATAAAATAAACCGCACTCAAAGAGCATTGTTAAAACCACAACACATGGAAGAGAAGCCCTTTTTTTTTTTACATCTGCTTAAAAGAATCCTGTAATGAATGAGGGACCTGAACCATTTTTTTTTTGGTTTCATAGTTGGGGGAATAAAGCTGGCAATTGTAAAATGCATCAGATTCGTCTGTCTGGAGCTAGAAATCTCACACTATTTCAAGACAGTCATTTTTGAATAAGATACTACCCGGGGTGAAAATAAGGAACCGGGAACGTGGAGGGGCGCTGTTCAATCCTATCTCATCTGCCGCCCGGAGCCTGACCTGACGCGAGCTCCATGTTATCCTCGGCGTTGCCCTCCAGCCATAGCCTCAGTGCGGCGGCTAACAGAAGCCCTCCTGCTTCCACTGCGGTTGAGAAGGAGGGAGGGGTGGGGTAAATTCCCCAGAGGATAATTAATCCTTGACCATACAGACAAGAACCTCCTGCTTTCCATTAAGGTTAGCACTCAGGTAGTTTCAATGCGTTTTGAGTCGGGAACATTTTTTTGCAGCCCACCATACTATTAATTGCCAATTTGCATATGTGTGCAGCTGCTGTTTTGGCTCGGATCTGAATCGGATAAGCTTGCTGGAGGTATCACGGGGCTCTTGGCAGCTTTCCTATTCGAAAAGAAAGCCTTCCTAACTACAGAACAGCTGATAGACCCTGATGGCGTGAATTACAATTACACTACTTTTCACACTAAATCTGGGTGATAGCTACTTGGAAAGAAGTTTCATCATTTCTTACCACAAACTGGAGAGAGAATTACATGGTCATGCTGTGCTTTTAAAGGCGGGTTTGGTTCACTTTTGTCTATTTAACACCTAATTCCAAGAAGTCCATAGGCATCTGGGGATCTGAGTGCCACGTAACGAATTCGCTGTTTAGGCTGAAGATTTCTTAAATCTACCTCAAATGACATTTATTAGCAAAGAGACTTGGAAGCGTTAAATATGTTAGACGCTTCATTTATGAAGTAATATGTGGGCATTTTTAGTCTTGATGGGAAGAGTCGTGGGGTTCCCTTGTTTTTAATTATCAATGCAAAACAATTCGACGGGAATTGAACTGCAGTTTTTCGAATTGCCCGCCACTACGTATTTTCAGTGCTGGGTTTTAAAAAATTATTCACTTCACGTCTAAAAAGTATTGTATTTTTTCCACAGCTAATAATGCATATAACGTGCGTGTGAGTGTGTGTGTGTGAGTGTGCGTGTGTGTGTGTGTGTGTGGGTGCACATATGTGTGCTAGGAGGACCGGTCCCCGTAGTGTGTTTAGGTACTTTCGAGTGGGTGTATCAAAAAACTAAAAGTGCACATATATTTTTCTCAGTCCGCTTTATAACCTACCACACTACCAAAGTGTGCGTGGAATTAGAATAGTAAATACACACTTCATAGCGTTCAATGGCAGTCTTCATTTTGATAGGTATGAAATGTGTATTTGTATTCCTCAGCATTGAAAATTAAGACCAGGAGGACCCCAGAGATTTCCGCACCCCCGCCAAAACGAGTCAATCATAAAATACCTTCAATCCATCTTCGATTTAACACACAGATTGCAGTTATTAAAATATAACTCAAAGGACATTTATTTCTTAATTCAAAAACATCATACATTACCAATTCACAAGATTAATCAACATCAACATGTATGTACCAATAAGCGCCATCACCATAAAAAAACTATTCTAGCCCCAATCTGATCATTTTACGGTATTTATGTATTTAAGAAGTAGACTTTGTTCTTAGCCATAGAGCCATCCTCCACTTTTCCATTCCATATGATTTTCACATGATTTACCCACCTACATCCATGGGAGGTGAATGCAGGCCATTCACCTGACACCTGTCCCGGACATGCTCCCCTCTACTTCAGATTGGAGGAGGGGTCCTATCCCAGTAGCGAGGGCAGGGTCTAAAGCCCTTTATTCCTACCACTACACCGCAACTCTCACCTATAACACCCTTTAAGCCACCGGGAATTAATTATTGCCATGGAATGAAAATGCACAGACATAATCCAATGCCATTTAAAACTAGTTCTTTAGCGACTAGAAATACTGACGTGGTGAAGTAGTTAATTCTATCCACCACAAGGGCCAGCGGAGACCCCATGTCCTTTGTCCTCCACAGCAGCCAAAATGATGCTGTGATGGCCAGAGGGTATCTGTAAGAAATTAGGTTTTTGATTGGGGGTGGGGGCGTGAAAATCCTTCTCAAGCAACAACCACAATCCCTGTCAGGGTGAACCACAAAAGTCACCAAATTAACCTGTGCTTAACCCTCTGGTAGGTTGGCAAAAAACAGTCATGCTTAACTTAGAGGCACTGTGTTAAGTATTTATGCAGCACACTAACAGTAATAAAGTGAAAACACAACATAAGAGATAACCCACACCAATTTAGAAACATAGAAAACATTTAATAAATAAGATGGTACCAAAACAAATTAAATCGAATCAGAAGGACCAGAGATATACAGTTTGAAAGGTTTAAATAAAAATAGCACCAAGAAGCAGAAAGTCCTGCTGAAAAAGTTCCTCCTCAAAGTCCGGTGTGCAGAGTTCAGAACTTCAGGATTTCACAGAAGGAACTCAACCGTTGGCAGTCAATGGTCCAGGCAGTCCTCTGAGAGTGCTGCCACAGATCCAGGAGTGAACTGAATAGTGGGTCTGAAGGTCCTACTTTTATACCCTGGTGCCCTTCTTCTGGAAGGTGGGACAGGCTTCTAGAAAAGTTCTTTGAAGTGCCTGAAATTACCTGCTTCCCCTGCCCTGGTTCCAAGATGGCTGCAGTAACAATGGGGAGGTGTTAGGTCATTTGAGTGATGACAGAGCACATCCTATTCAGTTGCACGTGGGGCTGTCCTCAGCTCCACCACCCTCCCATCTTGTCAGCAGATGGCCAATTGAGGCACACCTGATCCCTCTATTGTGTGACTGTCTGGAAGGAATTCACAAAGTCTGTCAGCTACAGCTATTCATGTGACCTAAGGCAAGCTGCAGGCACAAAAGGGCTAAGGGCAGAAAAATGGCAACTCTCTAAAAGTGGCATTTTCAAAATTGCAATGAAGATCTGACTTTGCCATGAAAGAGGATTTAGCATTACAATTTCATAGATACCAAACATGATGTAGCTACCTGCTCCCAATTGGAAATTACAGCTTATTAACTGTAATAAGGAATCCCCCGTGTTATCCTATCGGAGGGATATGCCTCACAGTAGTGAAAAACGAATGTAGGAGTTTTCCACTATCAGGACTTGTAAACATAAAAGTATTTGTCCAGCACCCTGCCCTATGGCCTAGCTAGGACCTACCTTAGATGTGACTTATATGTAAAAATGTATGGCAAGGGGGTTTGTAATGGCAAGTTGACATGGCAGTTTAAAACTGCATTCAGGCTGCAGTGGCAGACCTGAGACATGTTTTTTAGGTGCTACTTAAGTGGGTGGCACAATAAGTGCGGCAGGCCCACTGGTAGTATTTAATTTACAGGCCCTGGGTTTATAGTATACCACTCTACAAGGGACTTATAAGTAAATTAACTATGCCAATCAGGTGTAGGCCAATCAAACCATGTTTTTCTAGGAGTGAGCACAAGTATTTTAGTGACCATGTCCTGTGAAAACTGATGAACTTGACTCAAGTTTGATTAAAAAATTAGGTAAGGAGTGAAGAAAGATCAAAACATTTTTTCCAATGCATATTTGAAGAATCAAATGTAGTTACAAAATAGTCACTGCCAAGCGTCAACCTGGAGGCGACAGAAAAAGATTTCTCCAACTATATCACAGCGCAGATAGTTCCTGTCGGAAACTAGTGGGGCGATAAAGTGAGTGGGAGGCAAAACTAAATGAATCAGTCTCTACAGTCAGAAGGGGGAAGAGAGAAACTCCCATAGACACAGTAGCTCTAATGTAATTAGCGTGCACTCGTGTTCAGAGATACTGAAGATGAACTTGGGTGTACTCATCCCTGGCATATCAAAGGTGGCTGCGGCAACAAGTGGCAATAAAAAAGGCAAGGTAAACCAGGCCTGGTACTCTGCATTGACAAAAGGGCTAAAAAATGTAATTCAATGAAAACTATTTACCTTAAAAATTCAAATATTCAATGGTGACTTGTGAAGGAATTGATTGCAAAGTGTGTGTGTCAAAAAGCAAGTAGCATGTTAAAACCACTTTATAATCATGGATATGCCACAGAGTTATTCACAGCATAAACCATGGAAACATTCCTAATAGCACTATTAATCAGACATTAATCTAAAAAAGGCTCAGGAAACAATTGCAGCAATAGGCATTAGGTCACATAAGTGCTTATCAGCTAATGTATGCATTAATCTAAACCTCAATCACATAAATATAGCAATGTCGCACAGATAATCACACAAATAATCTCAAGAAGGTATGTTAAAACAATAGTGCCATTGATCTCCAATGCACATTCAGATATCAATGTACAAGATCCTCATATGAAAGTATGCGTTTGGTAAAGTGGAGATAATGGAGCATAATGATATGATATGATATCGGTAAGCACAACCCATGTCTGTGCTTGAGAGACCACCAAGTTATCATAGATGGAGTACTGTGAAGTGCATGCTGATTTAAATGCACCAAATATGTAAAGTCAACATAAATGCAATAAATTGTCACAGAGGCTGGCCCATATATTCAACAATTGCTGTAGCAGATTTAAAGGAGACTGGATAAACAAGGAGAGAGGGAGAAGTATTAACCCGTTCGCCTTCCCAGCCAAATTGTACTATAAACAAAAATTGGAACGAGTCTCCTAACTATTTCTGTCTGTGTTCTAATGAACCACTACTTCAATCTCCTTTCATTGCCAGAGACTTGAGCACTATCACAACAGATTGCTTTTAATCGTATGCTTATCTCTAACTTGATCGAACGCTGATGGATGACTCGGTGCTACAAGATGATGAACAAGTAAACCAGAATCACCTGTGCTTATCATAAAGAAATATAGTACTGCACACAGTGAGGAAGGTTTTTATATCACTGCATATGATGCTGTTTGTTTTCATGATCACGAGTATAACAGCATAATAGGTGCAAGGGAACATGCACAAATTTCATGATATAATTTTTAACAACAACCAGTATGGGTTGACATCAGACAACCAGGGGCCTGGGTCCTAGTAAATATTAGCTACGCATCTGCACTCTGATTCTTGATTTACTCTGCAAACCTGTAACTGAGGCTTGTTTAAATGGAATGTGAGCCTGTGACTCGATATATGTTTCATCACAATGCTTGATGTGCTATCAGTTATTAAATTGTATAACAAAGGAATTAGGAGCTCCAGAGAGTGAATGCACTTATCAGGCTCATTAATTGTAACTACCTACTAGTTCTAATTTTTCTACTTTGTACCAATACTTTGTTTTACAGGATACATACAAGAGGAATATGTATCAAAACTATCAGTGGCTTTGTAAGTATTTATTACAGATTCCCCTCTCTTGCATATCTTAGCAAGCGTGCAAGCACATCGCATTTGGTCCTGCAGAAAGCCACGTTGACCTAGATGGGCAAATAAAGGTGGCTGAAACATGTAGACCACCCCAAGGATAAGTGGGACCACCTAACCATCCCACCCTTATCCATCACTTGTTTTTAATATTGACTGAGAATCCCAAGAATAAATCCACTACCAGAGAGGGGGAATCTCGAGCCAATTTTAACTATCACTTCATATCGGCTTACGCAGTCACTGGATCACCAAAATAAAACGCTCCGCTGTAATCAGGCGTCGCAGCACACCCTGGGAGAACTCGGCAACCAGGGTGGGATCCTAATGATGAAGCATGTCACCTATTAGGTAGGTGAGTGAGGGTTTTTTTTTAGAACATCCTGTGGGTTCCAAGTCTCGGGCAATGAAAAGAGATTGAAGTAGTGGTTCATTAGAACACAGACGGAAATAGGTAGGAGACTCATTCCAATTTTTGTTTATAGTGCAGATTTAAGGGAGACAAGGCATAGAGATACTATTGTCCTGAAATAATAGAATCACGTTCTTTAATTATGTTCAATCCATCAGAAAGGCTCTTATACCTTAATATCCATCTGCATTCCATTCTGTTCAGCAGTATTTTTAGATCATTGCCTCTTAATGGTTTTGCCACTTGTTCAATAACCTGCCATTAGAGATCAGTCTCCGAGTGGTTCTCTTCAATGTAGTGGGACACGTAAGGAGCAGTGAGATTCTGATGTGTGATGGAAACATGCATGCCATTACCACACGTTCTTTACTATGCAGTGCCTTTACCACGCATTGCCTTTATCATGCAAGTCATTGCCACACGTATGCCTTCACCACACATACCTTTACAGTGAAAATTTAAGTATATATCAGGTAAGTACCCACACTTTACTTGTTCCGAAAGTCAGCCGCACCTCAATGCCACATCCCACGGAGATCGGCACTACACCGTCAAGCTGCTCAATGATGTTTTATTTTCGTTTCATTTAAAAACCACCCGACATAGGATGCTGACGTGTTTCGGCTTACGCCTTCAACTGGGCAACCCCGTATCCCACAACACACGTGATTTTAAAGCAATCCTTCCTGTTTCACACTTCCTGTCACAATAACAATTAGTCTGCGATGAGCATAGTTCTAGAGCTCAATGTGGCCGCCATGATGGTACAGTATAGGGTTAAAATTTTACAATTTTGTTAAGTACTGCCACAGGGTTGATTACAATTCAATTCTGAAGTACACATGGTCAGAAATAAACACTGAATTGGTATGAATCTCTCAACCAATACATATATATCATACTCTTCTTGGTGTTGAAAATAATTGCGGAAAGCAGGTAACTTTCAGTAAACCTTAATATGCAAAATAGATATTGAACATCAACATTGGACATCCATAAAAGCTAAGGCGCTTCAGTGCAAGGAGATAAATAGATATAAATAGGCAAAATAAATACCAAACATCAACAATAGACATCAATGTAGGTTAAGGTGCTTCAGTGCAATGAAATATAGACTGACTAACTTATTTATGCACCTTTGACAGCTGACAAGTTAGATCAGGCGGTACTGGCCAGGCTCTTTCTTTTAATACATTTGAACTCTGGGTGTGAAGTGAGGCCACAAAAGGAGCACACATGTTTAAATTTATACTTGTAAAATGGTGGTGTGCAGAGGTCTCTAATGCATGCACAGCTTTTTCCTTCCTTGTCTTTACCTGGCAGCTGCTGGTGAAAGGAATGTTTTCT
This sequence comes from Calotriton arnoldi, assembly GCA_963921515.1. NCBI lineage: Eukaryota > Metazoa > Chordata > Amphibia > Caudata > Salamandridae > Calotriton > Calotriton arnoldi. The sequence goes on along the minus strand of CAWUFW010017337.1, from coordinate 108,946 downwards.
GTGCATAGCATTTCTTCCATGTACTAACTTCAATCAGACTGACAGCTCAGTCTAATACCAATGTATGCCAGGAATATAAAACTTTGCCTACTTAAAATCCCTGTCATAGTTGAGCCACGTTTGCTCCATAATTATGACCAGCCTTCAATATCTTGTTCCCTTAGAAAATCAACTATGTGGCCAACTCAGCTTCTTTTCCTCTAAGAAAATTTGGTAAGTGTTAGACCCAAGGAGTCAGTTAATTATGTTCTTCTAAACCTTGGCTCTTTTCTCTTTGTTCGTATCTTTGTCTTTACCCTCATTTGTCTCAACCTCCCTTTTGTAGTCCTGATCAGTGAAAACATTGACATGAAATCGCCTTTGCAAATGTTACCTTTATGTCTAGTAATACATGTGCTCTCAACTTCCCTGGTTTTGATAGCATTACCTCCTGACCTCCACACACTTTTCCTGGCAAAACTTTAGGTTTTTCACTATTGCCTTAATCTTTCTTCTTGTTATGTGATCTATTAGGGTGCTTGTTATTCTTAACCTTGCCATTTTTCTTCACAACACTGGCTTTCTGAGAAGATGTTCTGGAAGATCCTTGCTGATCAGTTTGTTTTTCTCCATTAGCCATACTTATTGAGCCAGATCATTGGGTTCACTGCCCTTGCCCAGTACCAGCCTCTTTATCAGTTTCGTATTTAGAAAGGTTGTTGAGCAGTTGTATAATCATGCGCTTACAATGTTGTTTAGAGAGACTAAAACTTATCCCTAATCCCCACCTTTAAGGAATCCCACACTATCTTAGGGGCAGCTGTGCCTTGATTAATCTCTACGAAACCCTTCAACCAACTAAGAATATATTCCACGTAATCCTCATCCAATACGAGTGTCCTATCAAATGTCCAAGTCCTAGATGGTCGTTATAAACCCGCTATTACACAGTCTAATACTAGTGGATTGTGATCCGACATTGCTCTGGGGTAACACTCAATTCCAAACTGTCCTAATAAAGACGCTGAATCAAAGAAATAGTCAAGAAGCACCAGCTTATTATGGGGATAAGAAAAAAACGTATATCCCGGTTCTGGGTACTTAAGCATCCCCCAAACATCGACCAAACCATGATCTTTGATCAGTTGCTGTACAGCCCTGTATACTATTGGTTTCCTGCCAGAATATAATGGGCCCTTCTCCGTTTCCACATCCATATGTAGGTTAAACTCCCCACATAAAATAAGAGGAGCTGGCCAAGCTGATAATTCTAAATTCAGTGAGTAGAAAACAACCGGATTGTCCAGGCGAGATCCATATACCAAAGAGAGTGTGAACCTCCCTAAACCTACACATAGCTCTGCAATGACCCATCTCCCCATTTTGTCAGCCTTGATCTTGATTGCGGTGCCAGCCACACTATTGGTGATTATTGCCACCCCCCTAGCTGTAATCCCCTGCATTGTACAACCTAACAATGAATATCCTAGGTCTTCAAGTACTTTCCTTCTCTCCCATGGGACATGGGTTTCTTGAATACACACTATATCTAGCCATAAAGTCCTGAGTCCCAATGCAATTCTGCCCCTCTTGCCTCTATCGTTCAGCTCACATGCATTCAGTGTACATATACTTATTCTATCTTGCCCCGCAGATACCTTTATTTCTGACCTGCATTATAAAAACTGTATTTTTCCCCAGTTTGATGCCATTCGAGCGCTGCTTATAGTTTCTCCTGCTGCTAATTCTCTGCTTGCCATCTACCATTTCATAACCCATACCATGCAGCCAACCCCCCCATCCCTCTCCCTACCCTCCTCCCATCTCCTCCCCTCACCCCCCAACCACCCCCCAAACTGTGCTAAGGCAATTGGACCACCCTTGGCCCATAGATGGAAGTGAACCTCCTCCAACCTGCACCTAGAAGGAAAACAAAAACATTCCGCCAAAGTGCTCCTCCCATTTCTTCTCTCCCCACTGCAATAAAATATAGATTAAGTACACAGACTAAGGAAAGATTTAAAAGAAAAAATTAATTCCTAAGTGCTCTCCCATCCAAAAAATCATAAATCACACATTTCAGACCCTTTTGAATTTCTTTAACCCAATCTTTTTCCTTTTTGATTCCCTTTTCGTTTAAATTTTACCTTAGTTTTTTAATTCTTTGACTAAGATTATACCAAACCTCTTTCATCAAATTTCCCTCTCTGCTTAAATTCTGATTATGCCAACTTTTCCAGAAAATCCTTTGCATTTACTTCAGATGAAAAAAACAACACTTTATCCTGAAAGATAACTTTTAACTTAGCAGGGCTCATCAAAAATGCTTGCGCCCCTTTAGCTTGCAGAGGTTGGAGCAATTGTCTCAAATGCCACCGTCTTTCAACTGAGGTGTGCTAAAAGGCTGGTGTTACAAAAAAAGTGAAGCCATCTGCTGACCATTATGCGACGGGGTGTTCTTTTTTGTAGCTAGCTTGACGCAACAGAAAATTGCCCAAAAATACCAAAATAGACCTTGGCTTGCTCCCAGCTTGGCCCTAGCACTTCTGCTGTTTAAAAGGAAATCGGTGTGCCCTCTGTACCTCATGTTTCCAGTCTCAGTTTGTAAATTCTGAAAAAGCCTTCCTGAATAGGCCGATAACAAAATTCCGGGCGTCCTCCTTTTTGGCCCCCTCCTCAATGCTCCTCAATGCCTAGAATCCTCAGATTGTTGTGCCTTAGGCGGTTCTCAAATTCTTCAAGCTTCCACTGTGTATTAACCAGGCGTGCTTCATGTTTGGACCCAGTTTTACTAACGGCCAACACCTTGGATTCTAGAGTGGAGATCGTTTTTCCTATTTCTGTCATCCGACCTGCAAACTCAGTACAGGTTTTTGACACCTTTCGACCTGCTGCCTGCAGTTTCTGACTGGCTGCCTGTGTTCTGTGACTATCAAGTCTAGTTTCCTCCTGGTGGGCCATGACCCCTTGATAAATGGCCTCCAAAATTATTAAATCACGCTGGGCTGTCCCATTTGCCCGAGTGTCTGCAATTTTGCCATAAGCTTTGGCATTTCTGTATAGTCCCACTTTAAGCTGGCTTTTTCTGCTGCTCCTTGCAGTGGGGTTATATTCTCAACAGTCTGCCAGGAATCTTTCATGACATCATCCTCTCCCTCACTTGACTCACTGAGACCGCTCCCTGGACTGCATCTCACTTCACCTCCTAATCTGTCATCTGAATCCCACTGGTCCAATTTGACTGATCCGAGAGTGAAAAAGGAATGCTCCACAGTAGCCTTTTCGTCTGTTTGACTGGTTAAGGAATTCCTATCAGGTCTTAAGGACCTTGTTTTATGCCTGATGACCTTGTATGGTTAGGATGCCCTAGCCCTAAGTTAAATGTTGCTGAACTGAGGTTACCTTGGACATCGTGGGTACTTTAAAAAAAACGTTATTTATTTATTTTTGGGAGGAAGCACAGGTCAAGCAAAATCAAAAGTGGCAGTCATAACAAAGCAGTACAGCATCCCAGTTCACAGTATGACAGGCATCGTTGTTCAATGTACACATCTTATATGTGTGACATGTAGCGGCAGAGCAACAACGAGTAGTGGTGGAGGTAATCAAGTGAAGGGGGGGCGGACCAAGTACGCCGGCTATACGTCCAGTGGTCATGTGGTGTGTGTGGCTGTCCCGTCAGTGCTGATGTGTCATAGATAAGTGGTGAGGGGCTCACAAATGTCTTTGGGTCAGGATCTGTGCGGCATAAGGTCCCAGCACATTGTCAAGTGTTCCTGACAGTACGCGACATCAGCCAGCCAGGCCTGCCTGGAGGGGGTAGGTCTTCAACCGCAATATATCGCCACTCTGCATTTTGCCAACAGGAGTAGCATCACAGTGAGTCGCCGGTAGGCGTCAGGGGTGCCCTTCACATACCCAAGGAGACACACAAAGGGGTCGGGTGGAAATGGAGCCTCAATAATGGCACTCACTGTTACACAAACCACAATCCAAAAATCCGCCACTTTGGGCAGGCCCATGCCAGGTGCAGAAATGTGTCTCGAAGCTCGTGACAACGCAGGCAGCGCGATTCAGCAATCAGCCCTATCCGGTGTAGCTGCAGCGGTGTTCGGTATAGTCGATGTATGTAATTAAAATGTATCAGTCTCAGTCTGTAGTTAGGGGACAGCATTTCTGACTCGCCACAACAATAATTCCACTGCGCATCAGTCATGTCCAAACCCAGGTCTCCCTCCCACGCAGTCCAGGCTTCCGAAGTGTTCAGCGGGGAAGCAGCCAACGTGAGAGTGTAAAACTGAGTGATGAGTTTGCGCGACAATGTTAACGTGTAGACGTATTCCAGTGCTGTGGAAGTGGGGGGTGGAGCAGGAAAGGCGTCATGCATCGCCCGGCAGGCAGCTCTAATTTGAATAGTGTGTCCAGTGATGTGGGAGTATGGGTGCCAGTATATGTAGGCAGAGGGATGAACCTGTCCTCTGGATATAGATCTGCAAAGGTTTTTATGCCAAGTGCCCCAGTGCATCTTAATGCGCCCCTTTCCTGTAAGGGATGAAATATGGGATTGTCTGCCAATGGGGCGGAGTGTGCATATAATTAGGCTGTCCAGTTTTAGGTTTAAACCTATAATAACTGATAAAACACCACTGAAAGAGAAATAGCCCTCACCAGTGAAAACATTTAAACATTGAAAAACCACAAACTAAATGCCATTCAAAGAAAGGAAAAAGAGAGTGAAAGAGTCATTTTTTTCTTCCTGAAGGGGCCAATACAATGTAATTTTGTTATACAAGCTAGCAGTAAGAAAGTCTGGGATAACATTATTCTGCTTGAGTTTTGTTGTTTAGGGATGCCACTAAAATATTGTTTCGTCTTCCTTTTGTTTTTTTCAGTTTTGTGGTCTTTGGTCTAAAGATGCAGGGTTTAGAAGCATGTGTTAGGTCTTGTTTAATTATTTTATAAACTGTAAATAATCAGGAAATATCAAAATCATATTTGATATTTAGGCTGCGTTTGATTCTTTCACTGATAGGTAAAATGGCTACTTTTATAACAATCTTTCCTAATATGTGTCATCACATTTACCCACAGAGAATGGGTAAAAACCCTTAATACATCAGCCCCAAGTTTCTAGTGAGTCAGTATTGATAGTAGGTGAATTGCCAACACCTCAGGCTTTAAACATTCAATGCAAGGTATAGTGACAAGAATATGTGAAAAGAGCGCTATCACCAAGCATCTGGGATAGTGGTTAAAACATGACACCAGACTTTTGGAAAACATGGAATGCAGTGTCACTTGGAATGCTCTGCAAAAAAGGTTCTTTCCAAGTTCAACAAAGATTGGAGTGATATTGTTTGTATTTGCAGTGATTCAGCTACGTATATGAAAAAGTTGTATGATGACCTGTCAAAATCGATACCTGAGCTGAAGTGCTTCCCTGTAAGAGATCCTTGGCACTTGCTAGATGGTATGCTGAAAGCATCTTTACAATCTTCAGAGTTAATGAAGAATGCTATTGACTTTTTAGTCCATTCTGGTGCACCGTTTTCTTATGCACAGGAACTAAAACGCAAATATTTATCATTTCGTGCTTTGTGTGGCATCAACAAAAGAGTCATCCCAACTGTGTCCCTTAGCTGATGGTTCTCAGTTCAAGGGGCTATGAATGCTATATTATCCATGTGGCAACCGTTTACAGAATTTTTGCTGAGTGATGATGCCAAAGGCAAGAAATATAAGGATCTTTGGCATCATATTGATAATGATGTGAAAAAAAGTACACTCTACTGCATTCTTAGATTTTTACAGGAAAACATAACTGCTGTAGGGGACATAATAAAAAAACTAGAGTCTGAAAACACCCTTGTCTGCCAAGTGTTCAGCAAAATTGGTGTAGATGTGAAACATCTCCTTGAGAATAGGCTGAGCGACACCTTTAGTGACTTTGGCACTGCAACATGTTCCATGTTAGAGTGCTTGCCACTTGGTAAGCAAAGCAATGGTGAAGAGCAATTCAGGAACTTTTATTTTACAATGTATGAGAAATGGCTTACAGTGATGCATAGAGATGTCCCTCATCACCAATGGCATTTGAAGTCAATGAAACCTCACTGTGGTACTCTGTTCTAGATCCCTTCTGTAAAGGTGAATTTCTTCCGTAGTTTCAAAAGTGCTGCTTCATTTTTGACCGCTTCAATATCTCTGAGGGCACAAGCGCCCAGATCAGTGCAAATGTTGCAGAACCAGCCCTGAGAATCGCAATTTTCAAGTGAACCAGTATTGGCATGGAAAGCTATGTCAGTGGCCAGAGTTAACAAATTGTGTACTGGCTGTTTTGGGGTTGCCCATCTCAAGTGCCAATGTTGAGAGGGCCTTTTCACAGAAGTTTACATGGGAAGGAAAGAGCGAGCGCACATGACCAAAGACTCACTGAAAAAGTATTGTATGGTGTACTACAATAAGTTTAATTTGCAAAAATCTATTTGGACCTCATATACACTATACTTTTACTGTCTATATACCATGCGCTATCAGTGCAGAAAGCAAGCAATAATAAAAGGAAAACGTTCCATAAACACCGGAAAAACACTCTTTCTGTAGCTTTTAATGGTGCGAAAATGTGTAACCACTGATAACCCCTGTTTTTTTAAGGTATTAAAATCACTTGAAAACACTGAAAAACCCCCACCAGAATTTACCAAAAATAGAAACTGAAAACAGGAAAGCCTACATATAATATTGTTAGGCCAGCCCATCTGCGAAAGCCGTTACATGCCTATTGTACACATTTCACTGTGCTAGTTTCAGCTCTAGGTCTTTTTTGAGGGCTGAAATAATGCCATTGCCAGCGGCCATGGGGATACTTGATCCCGTTCCACCGCTACGTGTTGGTGGTAAGGGGCAGGATGGAGCCAATAATGCAGATAGTGTGCCTGTGCACACAGATCATACAGCTGCATGTCCGGCGCTCCCAGCCCTCCGCGCGCAAGGGTTAGTGTTAGGAGTTCGTAAGAGGCCCTCGGCTGCCCTCCCACCCATGCTAGTGCCATCATGTTTGATTGCAGCCTCCTAAAGAACTGCGCCGTGAGTGGAAGCGGGATGGTCATGTAGAGATATAGGAACTTCTGGAGTATTACCATCTTTGCGATGGCGATGCGACCCGCCAGAGAAAGTAGCAAACGGCTCCCCCTCTGGATATGTGTCTCCAGCCAGTCTATCGCACACCCATAGTTCATCCTCCAGAGCTCCTTCGGGTCCCTACTAAGCCAAATGCCCAAATATCTGGTCTGTTCCTTTGGCCCATTTTAGAGGATAGTCAGTCGTGTAAGGTGTTGTGGCATCTGTGAGCGGGAACAAGATTGATTTTGTCCAGTTTATTTGGATACCAGAGTATCCCCCGAAACGCACCACCTCACATGTCATCGGGTTCAGATTTGTCAGCGGATCTCGTATATAGAGGGTGATATCATCAGCATACATTGATACCACCAATCTGTGTGTCGTGAAGCCGATGCCTCTATCGGCGTGGTGCTGGTGAAATCTAGCTGCCAGTGGCTCCATGGCTATGGCAAACAAGAGCGGGGATAGGGGCCATCCCTGCCTCGTGCCTCTTGTGATTTCTATTGGCTCCGAGACATATCCATTAAGCCTATTGCGGGCCGTGGGGAGAGTATATAACAGTTGAATTTGTTGGATAAACTTCGAGCTGATCCCCAGGCGTCAAAGTAGGGGGAAGAGAAATGTCCACTCTAAAGAGTAGAATGCCTTAGTGGAATTCAACAGGGTGGCTACTGCTGGAATGGAGGGATTGATGTGGTGCATCACAGCGAAGATGGTACCGAGATTGTGCGATGTGGCATGCCCAGGTATAAATCCCGACTGGTCCGGTCTTACGATTAAGGACATAAGGGGCATCATACAGTTTGCCGACACCTTGGTGTATATTTTATTTATTATCTATGTTTATTAAAGACAGGTGGAGGTAAGGGTCACAGTGTTCAGCTGGCTTATCTGGTTTTAATATGGTCACTATAACTGCCTCTCTCAGTGACGGCGGGAGATGCCCCTTTGTCAGTGAATCTTGGTATATTTCTATGAGGTGCGGGATTAGAAGGGGAGCGTATTCCTTGTAGAAAGCCGGCGTTAACCTGTCGAGGCCAGGGGCCTTGTCCCCAGGTAGGCTTGCGATGGCCTGGGTTATCTCCTCTGGCGTGATAGGGGAATCCAAATACTCCCGATGCCCAGGGTCCAGCAATAACAGCTGGATGTTGTCAAAGTATTCCTGCAGAGCCTCTTGACTGCCCACCTGTCCTGCAGTGTACAGTTGAGCGTAGAAGGAGGACATAATTTTGGGTAGCTCTGAAGGGTTAGAGATCAAACGGGGGCGTCATCCATCAGTTCGGTCACATATGTGGATGCATGGGGTCTGCGCAGCAGTCCCACTAGCGTTCTCCCAGGGCGGTCCCCTTCACCATATATCCACGCCTGTGTCTACCATCCCAGATAGTTCACCTCCCTTTCAGCCTCCTCCCAATATTCTGATAATTTCTCCCTAATGCCAGCCAGCAGAGTGGGATCAGCATCTCAAAAGTATTACCGCTCTAGATCCTTAATCTCCGTTTCTAATTTGTCCAGTGATCTTCCTATTGCTTTTAGTACCCCTGATTGCTTTGCGATGCAGATCCCACATATTACCACTTTAAACGCTTCCCACAGAGTGAAAGCCAATTGTACCGACCCAGCGTTAAGTGTAACATACTCAATTATAGCAGTATGAATTTCTTCTTTAAATGCTGCATCCCGCAGCGCATGTGGTGGCAGTTGCCATGTGAACGCCCGGGGAGGGGTCTGTGGGATCTGGACAACGAGCTTCACCAGCGCCGGGTCAGAAAACGTGCGGGGGACATGTGCAATTGATTCAGTCCAATCGAGAGCATCCCTGGACACTAGCCAGAAGTGTATACAGGACCATGAGTTATTATAGGATGAAAAGCATGTACCTTCACGTGTATTTTGGTGTGTACGGCACCAAGGGCCAGATGTACGACCATTCCAAATTGCAACTCGCAATTTGCGCTCAATTGCGAGTCGCAATTTGGAATGTACAACAGTGTGTTTAACACTGTTTGCGATTCCCAATGGGGTCGCAAATTGCGAGGCTCATGAATATTAATGACCCTCTCGCAATTTGCGAGCCCATTGGGAATGACGGGCCCTCCCAGGGATGGTGGCCTGCTGGGCTCAGCAGACCACTATGTCTGGGACTGCTTTTAAATAAAGCAGCTTTTTTTCTTTTAAATGCAGCCCGTTTTCCTTAAAGGAAAACGGGATGCATTTAAAAAAAAAAATGAAACGTTTTCGTTTCATTCTTTAAGGGCAGGCAGTGGTCCCTGGGACCACTGCCTGCCCTTAAAAATAATATTGCATGCATTTGCAAGGGGAAGGGGTCCCCTGGGGACCCCTTCCCATTTGCGAATGCATTACCACCTACTTGAAGTAGGTGGTAATTTGCGAGTGTCTTGCGACAGCAATTGCGGTTGCAAAACATTTCTACATAGACAACAGGATGTGGGAGCACACCGCTGACCTCTCAGGCAAGGTTCGCCCCTGGCATTCTGGTAAATGCTGATATAATGTTTGGCAGCCTACTCAGCAAACCCCAAAATATAAGACTGTATTCTCTACTGATGACGGTTAATAAACCAGAAACACGTGTCTAGAGATCAGCACTATCTGCGCCAACCTTGGCGAAACACTCGAAAATATCGGAGCGAGCTACAAGAAGTGCATTTACCAGAATGCCAGGGGCGAACATTGCCTGAGAGGTCAGCGGTGTGCTCCCACATCCTGTTGTCTATTTAAAGTACTCCCGTGAGTCATTGAGCTGACGAGCTCGTGGATGAAGCACCTGCGCGCCAGTGAGAGGTACCGGACCTGATATAATGTTTGGCAGCCTACTCAGCAAACCCCAAAATATAAGACTGTATTCTCTACTGATGACGGTTAATAAACCAGAAACACGTGTCTAGAGATCAGCTCTATCTGGCCAACCTTGGCGAAACACTCGAAAATATCGGAGCGAGCTACAAGAACTGCATTTACCAGAATGCCCGGGGCGAACCTTGCCTGAGAGGTCAGCGGTGTGCTCCCACATCCTGTTGTCTATTTAAAGTACTCCCGTGAGTCATTGAGCTGACGAGCTCGTGGATGAAGCACCTGCGCGCCAGTGAGAGGTACCGGACCTGATATAATGTTTGGCAGCCTACTCAGCAAACCCCAAAATATAAGACTGTATTCTCTACTGATGACGGTTAATAAACCAGAAACACGTGTCTAGAGATCAGCACTATCTGCGCCAACCTTGGCGAAACACTCGAAAATATCGGAGCGAGCTACAAGAACTGCATTTACCAGAATGCCAGGGGCGAACCTTGCCTGAGAGGTCAGCGGTGTGCTCCCACATCCTGTTGTCTATTTAAAGTACTCCCGTGAGTCATTGAGCTGACGAGCTCGTGGATGAAGCACCTGCGCGCCAGTGAGAGGTACAGGACCTGATATAATGTTTGACAGCCTACTCAGCAAACCCCAAAATATAAGACTGTATTCTCTACTGATGACGGTTAATAAACCAGAAACACGTGTCTAGAGATCAGCACTATCTGCGCCAACCTTGGCGAAACACTCGAAAATATCGGAGCGAGCTACAAGAACTGCATTTACCAGAATGCCAGGGGCGAACCTTGCCTGAGAGGTCAGCGGTGTGCTCCCACATCCTGTTGTCTATTTAAAGTACTCCCGTGAGTCATTGAGCTGACGAGCTTGTGGATGAAGCACCTGCGCGCCAGTGAGAGGTACCGGACCTGATATAATGTTTGGCAGCCTACTCAGCAAACCCCAAAATATAAGACTGTATTCTCTACTGATGACGGTTAATAAACCAGAAACACGTGTCTAGAGATCAGCTCTATCTGGCCAACCTTGGCGAAACACTCGAAAATATCGGAGCGAGCTACAAGAACTGCATTTACCAGAATGCCCGGGGCGAACCTTGCCTGAGAGGTCAGCGGTGTGCTCCCACATCCTGTTGTCTATTTAAAGTACTCCCGTGAGTCATTGAGCTGACGAGCTCGTGGATGAAGCACCTGCGCGCCAGTGAGAGGTACCGGACCTGATATAATGTTTGGCAGCCTACTCAGCAAACCCCAAAATATAAGACTGTATTCTCTACTGATGACGGTTAATAAACCAGAAACACGTGTCTAGAGATCAGCACTATCTGCGCCAACCTTGGCGAAACACTCGAAAATATCGGAGCGAGCTACAAGAACTGCATTTACCAGAATGCCAGGGGCGAACCTTGCCTGAGAGGTCAGCGGTGTGCTCCCACATCCTGTTGTCTATTTAAAGTACTCCCGTGAGTCATTGAGCTGACGAGCTCGTGGATGAAGCACCTGCGCGCCAGTGAGAGGTACCGGACCTGATATAATGTTTGACAGCCTACTCAGCAAACCCCAAAATATAAGACTGTATTCTCTACTGATGACGGTTAATAAACCAGAAACACGTGTCTAGAGATCAGCACTATCTGCGACAACCTTGGCGAAACACTCGAAAATATCGGAGCGAGCTACAAGAACTGCATTTACCAGAATGCCAGGGGCGAACCTTGCCTGAGAGGTCAGCGGTGTGCTCCCACATCCTGTTGTCCATTTCTACATAGCTTTGCGGTCGCTATTAGGAAGGGAACGCCCCTTCCTAATAGCGAGTCGCAAAACAGTATTTTGCGAGTCGCACTTTATTTGTGAGTCGCAAAATACTGTTTGTACATGAGCCCATGCATTTTAGTGTGCGCAAACGGGCTAAAATGTGTCGTACATCTGGCCCCAAAAGTCTTGGAGCTAGTTATCTGAGATCAGTGTATTGAGAGTGTTGGCTGCCTGTGGGTGATGCTGCTTTGTGCCTGAGGGGTCCATAGTCCCCTCCAGTGTCACATTAAAGTCCCCCCCATAGCACCATCCGTGGTCCGTAATCAACCACCTGTCTCCAAACCCTCAGGAAGAAGTCCGGGTCATCAGTATTAGGGCTGTATGTAGCCACCAATATCATCGGCTGTTTGTAAAGCGTGCCTACCAGAATGACGTATCTGCCGTCTTTGTCTAGTAATGTGTGAGATGTGTGCCATAGTGGCCCTTTTCTCAGCAGTATCAAAATGCCGTGACCATAGTTAGAGTACACTGGGGAGTGCGTCTCGCCACACCAGCGAGCACACAGTAGAGGCGTTGAGTTGGTAGTCAAGTGTGTCTCCTGTAAAAAGCACATATCTATCTTGTGGCAAGCTAAGTATGTATGCCGTTTAGGCCTCGTACATTCCATGTTAGGTATGAAATGCATGCCATCATATTAGGGCATAAGTGGAGCTGTCGTGTTGTGCAGCACAAAGTGCGGCAAATAATGAGCTTGTTCGGATTGTAGTTGTCGCCTGTCTGACAGGGATCTAAGGTTAACACTGCAGAAAATGACTGCACATTGTCTAAGATGGCTCTCCCCTGGGTTGCTCTACCTCCCATCCCCGTCAACACCCTCAAAAGCAAACATGTGTCTGTCATTGAAATCTCAGCGTTTTCCCTCCCACCCACTCCAACCCCCCAATCAGATTAAGATAACATGCCCATTCACCCCTCAAACAACCCATTGAAAACTGACATAACTTCTCAGGAATTATCCCTTGGGGACATAGGTTCACCAGGCGAACTCCCCTGTCTCGCAAGTCAGGGTGGCTGAGCAGCGGTGTGGGGTAAAATTAGTTCTTGCTCCCTTCTTATGTAGACCGTCCAGTGGCGCAAAGCATAGGTCTAACATGCTTCCTCAGTGCGCCGCTAGAGAGCGGTGGACCACCAGTCAGCACTGTAGAAACTCTCAAGTCTTTCAGTCTCATATTAGTGAGCATACGTGTGGCTAGTCATTGTCGCTTGTCTGGCCGCCCTCTGTCGTGCGGGGAGATTTTGGCGGGGAGCGTCGTGTCCCACTGAGCTGCTTGGTAAATTTCAATGTGGCCTTGGGATCAATGAAGAAGTGCATCTTGCTGTCTTGTGGGATCCGCAGCTTGGCTGGTTATAGAAAGGCATAAGGTATGTCAAGCTGCTGCAGAATGCACTTTGCCAGCATGAATTCCCGTCTCGCGGCTTGTACTGCGAGGGAGAAATCTGGGAAGAAAGAAAGAGCATTTCTTTGGTGCCTGATCTCTCCACTTTCTCTTGCCCACTTCAGGATCATGTTGCGGTCCCGGTAGTTTAGTATCCGGGCTATTATGGGACAGGCCGGGGCACCTGGCGGCGACCTCGGGCCAAGTGAGCGGTGGGCTCTCTCCACTATGAACACCCTCGATAAGTCTGGTCCAAAGAGTTTGCTTAGCAGGGTTTACGCAAACTCCTCCATCTTGGAAATGACCTTGGACTCTGGGACCCCAGTGATGTGGAGGTTGTTGCGCCTGGAGTGAGATTCTAAATCTTCATTTTTGGCCTTGATGATCTCCAGTACCTTGTCCATTTTCAACAGTCGTTGTCTCTCTTCCGCGTGCATGTCATCTACATCCGATACTCTGGATTCCAGGTGTTCCATCCGTGCCTTGTGCGTGTCTACACGTTGCTTTACTTGGTTCAGGCAGGTGGTGAGGAGGTCCAGTTTGGAGTCTATGGCCCTCAAACTGGTCTTAACAACCAGGAGGAGTATGCATATGTCGTCGTCCCCCATGGTGGGATCCTCCGTCTGTATAGACTGACACTCAGCATCTTGGGATGGGTCCCCCTGGCGAGTGTGTCTCCTGCCCTCAAAGGAGAGTTTGGATTGTCTAGTGTCTTGTTTGCCCATGGTGCTGACAGTCTGTGATGAGATGCGCCTGGAATTCAAGTGCCAGCAGCCTGCAGGTATATGGAGCGAGGGTTGCAGGCGCCTCGTGTAGAATCAGCAGATGGGCTGGCCTATAGGGTCACGAGGTTCCACCGCCTTGCCGTCTTGGGTTGGGGTGTTGTCTCTTATGATCTTGTGGTGCTGCCACGCTAATTATTGCAGCGCCCGCTCATAGCCCTTCAAGTTGCTGAGTGGATGTCTATGTGGACTTTCCATATAGAGGGGGGTCAGTAGATCCCCACAGTCTCAACTCTACGGTGGCAGCCAGTTCAACAGATAGCCCCTGGTGCACCGGATCACAATCTGCATTAGAGTCCCAGTGTCAATATGACAGTCCCCTTGTCCGGCCACCCAGGGGTTCAGTATCTCCCATCCATGCAGGTGTCTCACAGGGGCCAGGGGGCTACCGCAGCTTGCCCAGGCAGTGTGCATAGCCCTGGAAGCACACGGAGCCCGGACGGCCCTCCACAGCAGTCAGCGTAGCTCCCCCAGCAGAATCAAAGTGTGGGAGTGGGGTGGCAGAAGCAGGCGAGGGTGGAGCCCTCCGTCAGCAGTGTTCAGCAGACAGTCTGGGAGTAGTGACAGCAGCTAGGGCCCCCCCTCTCCCAGTGTACCTCACTTCTGTCGCATCACGGCCCTCCAGGAGTGGCTGCGCCGGCCTCCCGGAGTCTGTTTCAGCAGTGCAGCAGTATCTCACAGGTCTCTCGCAGTCCACCGGGCCCGGTCTAGTTTCCGGCCACTCCACAGCCGATCGCTGTCTTAGGATCTCCCACCAGCATGTTGGCCTCCTCTCTCTGTCCAAAGCCGCAGCAGCAATCCTCACGCCTGCTGCACCCAACAGGCCACGTGCCAGCCAGGGCATGGTTGGTGTCTCTAGGGAACGGCCGATGGTCCAGGCACCGTCTCAGGTATCAACGGCTTCAGCAGAGAGTCATGGGATTACGCCACAGATGTATGGTGGTGTAAGGTAGGATTGCGCCGGATAATTTGCTCAGCTGGCAGAGCCCACTCAAGGTGCGGCCATCTTGCAGCCAGGCATAGTTACGCCCCAGACATCTTGGGTACTTTGAGATCAGTTTTCCCCACTGTCCGTCCCCACAGGGGTTTGTAGATTTTATCGGCAGCCAGGCTTGCTAATTAAATAGTGCTGATTTCTCTTACCCCTCCCCTCTCACTAGCACTTACCGGCCCAGTAGCCTCCATAACATTTCGTTCAATATATTCACCAAAGCCCCAAGTGGCCGTTTACTGCGAGGCGATGCCATCAGTTCCGAGGGGGTGCCAGCATTCATGACATAGGGTTCTTCACCAGGCCCTGGCCCAGTTCCAACTTTAAAAAAATATCTGTTGCCTTTTTGACTGTCTCCAATCCCCCGCCGGTTGTTCCCGCTTTCCCTGGGGGTAAATCTCTGCTACATCCTGCTTGAGAAGGGACTTCCCTCTTCCTGTTACATCAATTTTGGAGCCAGCTGCTCACAGTGTTGAAGTCCCCGCTGATTTGGGGCCCATCCTCGGGCGTAGGGAGCCGAACAAGCACCTTATGGGCCGCCAGACAGCCATGCAGTTGCAGTGCACGGAAAAGATGGTTCCCAACTGACAAGCGACTTGCAAAAGCTCCCACGGCTTCAGCATGTACCAGTCGCTCGATTTGAGTGCGCGCAGCTGAGAGTCATGACCCCTGGGGGAGGAGTCGCGTCTTACTGCTCATTGTCGCGGAGCAGGCTTGAAGGAGGATCTGCCCGGCCGTAACCAAACTGCCGCCATCTTGCCCCTTGATCCTTTCATTGCCCGACTGGAAAACAACAGCAGGATTCAACCAATTATATTAGGGCAAGTGCATTATAAAGTATTGGCATATGCCGATGATATTTTGGTGGTTACACCTGATCCTTGTAATACCTTAAAGGTGATTGAAGAAGAAGCTAGTATATTTGGGGCTTTTGCAGGGTACCATCTTAATGAGGGCAAGATGCAGGTGATAAGCACTGAAGGCATTAACTCTGGGGATAAGCGATGGGTAGAGCAGAAAACGTATCCCGTAGTGGTTATTACAACCACAATAGAAAAGATTGTGGAACTGAATATTGCTCCATTACTCAGTAAAATTAAACAAGATCTATATAGGATCAGCAATCTGCACCTTACACTGAACGGGAGATGCAATGTGTTAAAAATGCTTGTTCTTCCGAAAGTATTATATCTATTTAGCTCTTTCCCATTATAGTTCCACAGCAAGTGGCTTACCAAGTTGGAAAGTTTGTGTTACAGCTTTATGTGGCAGTTTAAGAAACCAAGAAGAGCAGCAAGATTTATGATTCTCCCCAGAAGCCGAGGAGGGTGGGCTGTTCCTAGCTTTGTATTATATTACTGGACCTGCATGTTACAGCATTTTGCAATTTTGATAATGGGCAACACAGATAGTATTGACCCTGCTGTGGCCCCATCCATCTATCAACTCTCACTGGGCTCAGAAGTTAAGAGTTGTTTTCTAAGGAACTTTGAGAGAAGCTATTATAAAAAGACCAAGTTTAAAATGGTGGATGGGGCATTTAAGGTTTGGCGTCAGATTAGGAGGCAGGCTAATGTCACCAAGCTGAATCGCTATACACCTCTGTGGGGGACTCCCATCTTGCCAAGCATTTCTCAAGATGGCATGGGTAAAAGGTATGAGTCTTGTGGGGTCTCAAGGCTAGGAGATTTTTACAATAAGGATCAATTAGGCTCCTTTCGGAATTGCAAGATAAGTTTGGGCAGAGTAAGGAGAAGTTCTATAAGTATCTTTAGATCTGGGATTTCCTTGGTAAATTAGATAAAAATCAAATATTGATTGCCAAATGCTTGGTCATAGATGTAGCAGATCAAGGAAGCAGAATCGGGCGAATCTATGATGAGTTAATACAGGGCCTATCAGGAGATATAGAAATCTAGAATATGAAGTGGGAATCAAGGTAGGCTGTTACAGGGCCAATGCTCAAGAGCTCACTCGAGAATGTAGAGAGACACTATTGACGGATAACCTCAAAAGTCAACACTTTAAAACTGTGTTTGACTTATACTACACACCCAAGAAGCTGTTTAGGTGGGGTAAGAGAGCTGACTCAAAGTGCCATAGATGCGGGTCTGAAGAGGCTGATTTAACGCACATGTTTAGCTCCTGTCCCCGGTTATTTAAGTACTTTAGAGAAATAGTAGTTTTTATTGGAGCAATCCTCAAATATCAGGTTATAATTACTCCCCAAACAATTTTGTTTGAGGTAAGCGAGGATCAGGGACTCTCTACAGGGGAGAGGTATCTGATTTTTGTGGCAATGGCTATGGCACGAATGTGCATAGCATCTGGATGGATTGGCACTGATCCCCCTACATTTACTGAGTTGAGCTCACACCTTTGGCAATGCATAATATGGAAAAGGCTTTGTATGCAGAAGGGATGGAGGGCACGGAAACAAGGTGATTTAATTTGGAGCCTAGTTGCTGAGTGGATGGAAAGGACTCAGCATAGAGAATATCTGGTGGGGGGCTAAGTGATAACTATGGGGGACAATGATGGGAATCTTGAGGAGATTCTCTTGGTTTGACTCCAGGATTTTATAGACAAATTCCTTTATGTGTGTCTACACGTATTTTATCAGGTATTACCTTGTTTATACAATCACACTTTATTAAAACTTGGGACTCCATCTGTGGCTGCTTGAGATTATAGGGCCGGAATACTGGTGTTCCATTGGTGTATTTCTTCTACGAGAGCCCTAGACACTTTACATTGGCTACCAGTTGGAAAAAGAATACTCTTTAAAGCTCTATGCTATTGTCATTGTGGCTTGCAGGGTAAAGGCCCCAGCTATCCATCATCTTCTCAATCCTCATCATCCGGCCAGAATGGGTGCGCGATCGTTCGCATACTTGGCAGCCAAAAAATGGAACTCACTACCTATCTCTATTCAAGCAGAGGGTTCGGAAAACATTTTCCAGAAAAAACTGAAAACCTGGCTTTTCCAGCTTTGAGTCCTGTGCACAAACTTCTTTCTGCTTAGCTCCTTGTCTTAGCCCCCTTCCGGAGGATGGTTTTCCAGCGCGTTGACACACCGGTCGGTGTAACCAGGCGCTATACAAGTGGAATATTATTATATTATTATTATTATTATTTTGGGTTTTATAAATGGTTGAACTCTGTACTGGCACTGAAACTAAATGGGTGTCTATCGAGAAAGGGCTATGCTGTCGCTGTACTGTATATTGTCTTCTTATTTGTAGTTATGGTGATTTTAAAGTTAACAGGAATGGGAGGTAATGATCAAAATCTGGAATGTATTTAAGTAACCTTATGCACTGAAGTAACTTTGATGTATTTATTGATAGCCTAATCATGTTGCTGTGTTATCAATATACTGTTTGCCATTAACTTTAATATCGCTGAGTGTTATAAGATTTTCAGATTACTGTGTCAATGCACTTTAATATCGTTATACACTTTTACATACCCCTGGGATCCCAGATAGATCTATGCTGCTATATTGTGTTGTTATTGTACTGTATGTTACCCATAGAGTAAATAATTCTTATCTTGTCTTGGGCAGAATGAACTGCAAGGTTTTAAGACAACAGTATTAATGCATTTTATTATCTTCATGAATGTTTTTTATGGTACTGTATGGATGTATGTTATTACTATGCTACTTAAAATTTTTCTCTTTATGTATGCTGCTACGTGATGATATTGTAGGCGCAATGTTACCCATTCTATGATAAAAAATGTCAATAAAAATATTAAAAGTAAAAAGAACCCTGGGCAAGTTTCTTAGGTGACCTTGCCTTTCACACACCTACCGTAGCGGAACAATGACGTAAGATAACAGCTTTGTTCACTCTCTCTCTAATTAATATATGAGCCTTAATGCACTTTCACCCACTTATGCTTCTGTGACTGATAGATGACTGTTTGAATTACACATATCAATGATTACTAATGCACGTGAAGAAAATATTAAACAACAAGAAAAACAAATATTAAACAACAAGAAACATTGTTGAATGTTTGAGAAAATTATTTTTGAACTATCAAATTGTCAAAAAATACATGCTTACAAAACTGATATTAAACTGTGTATTTGTGCAATCTGAATTATCAACCTGTAATGAAATAAATATTAAACAATACTAAGTGCTAAACATTTACAATTGAAAACGTACACTTGAATATGTGAATAAATGAAATGCGGCTGGGAGTACCTAAATAAGAAATTATGAACATTAAATTAATCTGACTTACTATCGTCCACCAACTTTGCTAGAATCTCAAAAGTTGAGCAAATTCTGGGTCCTTACATTTTTTTTTCTAACTTTCCCTGCCATTTTTCCCTCTAAGCTGCTAAAGTTTAACTAAGAACTAAAGTCTCCGACTCGGGCGTGGCTTGATGCCCAAGTAAGATGGCGGCTTTCCTGTGACCCGCGGCGGAGCGGCGCAGGTCGAAGGCATTTCTTGCGGACCCCTGGACCTGCCGGTAAGCTCGAGCACTCGTCCGACATCATGGGTCACTCCGCGCTCCTTTTGTGCAGTCAGTGACTCCTTTTGATGAGGAATTGTGCTTCCTTCGGCTCCGGCATGTTTCTTCAGAAGCGGCCGCCATTTTAGGATGCGGCTGCTTCGTATCAAGGAGGCAAAGCGCTGAGGTGACGCGCATGAATTAATTCATGTAGAAGGCGTCTGTAAACAACGAAACTCTTGAAGGTACATCCCACCTTTTTTTTCTAAAGGAATTTTTTCTTGCCTTTTTGGTCATTTGGACATTAGAAATCTCTGTCAGACTTATGGTATCATGAGCATTATATATCATATAATTGCTGCAACCAACTTGATGATTTTTACATGAGCACTGGTAATATTTTGAAGACTTTTTGAAATTTCTGCTTTGTTCATAGGAAGACTGAGGAGACTTAACCCCTCCGACTTGTCCTCATCGCACAGATTTATTAAAAATTCTACAGTCTTCACGAAACTTGCTGCAATGGAGTTTTCTTTAGCTTCTCTGCCAAAAAATACCATTTCTACAACTACTGCCTCTGTACCGGCGAGTTCTGGAAAAGCTTCTACGAAACGTCTAAAAAAGGATATACCCTCGCCTACAAAGTCACCTCCCCCTGTCTCTATAGATCTCTTACTTGAGGAAATTCACACTTTATGCCCTTTTATGGAGGAAACAAATACTAAATTACAACTTCTTACTGAAAGGTGGTCTCAAATGGACGAACGTCTACAAGCAGTAAAACAGAATATTTCTTCTTATTGTATAGTTGATAGTAAAGTAAATTCTCTTCAGTCTCAAGTCTCTTGTCTAGCAGAAGCAAGTTGAAGATTTGGAAAACAGAAATAGGAGAAATAACCTGCGCATATATGAATTACCGGAAAACACAGAAGGGTCAGACCCTCTCACTTTTTTCAAAACTTTTCTTCCCAAATGGCTCAATCTACCTGAAGATACTTCTCTAAACATACAACGCGCGCTCAGATTGGGACGTCAACAAGTTAATGCCTCTGACTCAAGACGTCCAAGGGGTGTAATTCTGTACTTCTTGGAGTATACGGATCTCCTTAAATTCCTTTCTGCATCTAAAACAACGAATCGCTTTTCTTACCAGGTCATGCTTTATTCTTATTTTAGGATTACGCCAAGAGTACGGCAGACAGACGTAGAGAATTTCTAAGTATGAGACCGGATCTTTGTTCTCTTGGTGCTCGCTACGGTCTCTTTCATCCCTGCCTTTTCAAGGTTACATACAGGAATAAGACAACCACCTATGAAGATCCAGTTAAATTGAAAAGCTTTATTAACTCTTGCAGGATAGAAAACATGGATACCTCTGGTGCTTCAACTTCTCATTCTGGTTAATTTTTAGACACATGATTGATATTCAGAAGTATCTGTTGTGTTTTGTACATTGTTGTGTGATTGCTCATTTATGCAATGTTCTTGACACATCATTTTTATGTTGTTAACTTTTAGTAAATGACCCTTCTTCTTCGTTTCTCCCTTTTAGGCATCTTATTATATGTGCTTGTCGTTGTCACGCATCCTGTAGAGTGCGGTCATTCGTGTGCCCCACCGGCGAGGTCTGGATATGCCATCCTTCCATGTGGTCTCACCCCCTGTCTTTTTGGAAATTTTGTAGGTATGTGTTATCCCTTGTATGTTCCTATCCTTATTCTCTTCCTTTTTTGTCCTTTTGAATTTTCCCTCTCCTCCTCTCTCCTGTTACTTTTCTCTCCTAAGCACCTTGTCTTTTTTTCTTATTTTTCTAGTTCTTTTTCTACTCATATTGTATTTTGTTATGCTCATGTTATTACGAGTGGTTATACAGTTTGCATTGTATTACTCTTATAGTATGTTTGGCATAATTTATTTCTTCTTCATAATGAGCATCCTATGTTGTTGAAATTTTTTTCATGGAATGTATGAGGCTTGAATTCTCCAATCAAAAGGCAACGTGTTCTAACACATTTATCCAAGCTAGGAGCTGACATATTTTTAATACAGGAGTCGCATCTTACAGAAAGCAAATCTTTAAAGTTGGAAAGGGATTGGGTGGGTGCAGTTTTCTTCTCTCCGGGAGATGGCAAGAGAAATGGTGCTGCCACTTTATGTCACAAATCTCTGTGTGTTAAACTTGTTTCTCAGGAATCTGGCAATGTGGGTCATTGGCTGTTTACTGAACTGTTGTTTGGGAAGGTTCCACTCTCTTTGTTCAATATTTACGACCCAACTGCTGGTGATTACCTTTTTTGGTCTAATCTTACGAAAAAACGTTTGCAATGTCCGCATGACAATCTCATTTTAGCAAGTGATTGCAATCAAATTATAGATCCCTTTATTGATCGCAATTCCCTGACTTCCTTCATACCAAATAAAACTCATAAATTGTTTTTACAAGCCACTCAACAGCGAAAATGAGTGGACGCCTGGAGACTCTGAAATCCTACCATAAGAGAATATACCTACTTTTCCCCGGTTCACCAAACCCAGTCTCGCATTGATTATCTTTTTGTATCCCATAACATTTCTCAGTCCCTGCAATCTGCTGATATTGGTTCTATACTAATATCTGATCACGCCCCTGTCTCTATTTTATTAGACATACTTAATAAGCCACATATCTCCAAGCGATGGCGTTTCAATAATTCACTACTCCTAGACCCTATATTCACGTCTTCTTTTGCCTCTTTTTTTAAAAGAATACTTCCTTTTTAATGAAAGGGAGAGCTTACCTTTTCATATTATATAGGACGCCTTTAAAGCGGCTGCCCGTGATTTTATCATTAACTATGTTTCTAAAAAACAACATACTGCACGGAAACTTGCTACAGATCTTTTTGGAAAGATAAAGAGATTGGAACATTCTTATTATGCTACCAAGTCAAGGGAATGTTTGTCTGAGCTTATAGCAACTAAGCTTAAGTTTAAGATAAGGAATCTACTGATAATACATCACTCTATTTGTTAAAATCCAGTGCCAAATTTTATGGAGGCCAGAATAAATATGGCAACCTATTAGCAAACTATCTTAAGCTCAAACACAATAAGCTAAACATTGAATCAATCATAGACACTGAGTAGACACCTAGATATAAGGATTCTGAAATCTTACAAGAATTTCATCGATTTTATAAATCTTTATATACACCGGAGACCTTATCTTTATACGCTGAGATTACAAACTATCTTTCTTCCATCAAGAAATCTTTTGATACGCAACAAAATTTCGACCCATTAGAGCTTGATGTCTCGCTGGGCGAATTGTGCAATGCATTACATACACTGAAAAAGGATAAGGCTCTGGGACCGGACGGATTTACCGTAGAATTTTTTGTGCATTTGTCTCAGTTGCTTCTCCCAAAATTGTATGCTCTTATAAATTGCTTCTCACATACTGGTGCATCTTCTGGCTCCTTTTTGGAGGCTTTAATAGGCCTCATTCCCAAGGAAGGTAAAGACCTTCATTTTTGTAGAAACTATAGACCCAAATCTTTAGTAAATATTGACTATAAAATTTGTTCTAAAGCCTTGGCCTTGAGGCTGGAATCCTATCTTCCTGACTTACTCGGCAAAGAACAGTCTGATTTTGTTAAGGGACGCTTCATTACAAATAACACTCATTTATTTTTTTACATATTATCCAAAACCTCTCATAAATCTGATTCTATCGCTGCAATCGCACTAGATGCGGAAAAAGCGCTTGATAGGCTTTATTGGCCTTTTATTTTTCAAACACTTAAATGGTTTGGATTTGGTCCTAAAATTATAAATTTGATTCCTCTTCTTTACTCAAATCCTAGAGCGTCAGTTTTTGCCAATGGCCTTACCTCTTCATATTTTAATCTAGGAAGAGGTGTACGACAAGGATGCCCCCTGTCTCCTTTTCTCTTTAATCTAGCATTGGAACCCTTCTTATCTAAAATATGTCAAAAATCAGATATTCACGGTTTTACATCTGATAATATTCACATTAAATTGTCAGCTTTTACAGATGATATTCTAATATTTCTCTAGAAACCACACTCCTCCCTTCCTGCATTCCTACAAGAAGTGACTGAGTACTCCTTTGTTTCTGGGTATAAGTTAAACAATGATAAATGGGAGCTATTCCCCTTAACCAAATTTACATTTAAAGATGATTTTACTATATCCAAATTTCTATGGAATCCTCAACATATAAAATATCTGGGCTTATATTTTACCTCATCAATTAAAACATCAATTTCCATTAACATAGAAAAATGTTTATTAATACTGTCCACTTTAACATATAAGTGGCATCCCCATTACCTCTCCTGGTGGGGACGTCTAGATACTATCAAGATGATGTTATCCCCCATAATACTTTATACTATCTCCAACATACCAACTGCTATATCTCTTACATTTTTAAAGAAAATTAATTATATACTATCTTCCTTTCTCTGGAATAATAAAAGAGCTTGCATGTCATTATCAAAACTCATACGTCCGAAACTGGAAGGAGGGGTACATTTTCCCGATTTCCCTAGATATCACAAAGCGTTCATGCTACATCAGCCTTCTAAGTGGATTTCAAAATCTTTATCAGATTCTCCACTTTGGGTCAAGTTTGTACAACCTTACTTTCACCCTTTCTACTTCCAAGAATATTTGTCATTCATTCGGAAACCCAAACATTTATCCACTCCCATTTTTAAACACAAAGTAAAATATTAGATGCAATTTTGCCATGTCTGCCTACAAATTCTGAAACATTTCTGAAATCCGCTATATGGCACAACAAATTCATACTGATTACGGGTAAACCAGTTTACCAAGGCTTAATCTGGGTAAATCAATTATTCGATAATGACAAGGTTATACCTTTCTCTCATGCTCGTTCTTTGTTTAGCTTCCCCCTTTCTTCCAAAGCAAATACCAATTATTACAAAACGTTTTATGTCTTGCTTTTGTCCAATTTAGTTCAGCCCCTCTCACTTCTCCTACAACTGCTGGTCAAACTCGTAATTTCCTTAGCACATGTCCTAAAGTTTCCACCATATACTCTTACTTGCGAATGTCCAGTGTTACTAGGAATAAAACTAATGTAGAGCTAACCTGGGAACAAGATTTAGACACGGAATGGCGATGCAGCGAGCGCAAGGTAAATAGTTTTATTTATTTATTTACTTACTGTACTCCTGCCCGTCGTATGTCTGACTCCACTACCCCCCCACCCAGCCCCTCCCCTGCACCACCCACCGCCCCGCAGCACTCCCTCTGCGAGCCGCCACTGGCATCCAGTACAGCAGGCCGTTGACCCCAGGAGTATCAGCCACCGACACAGGTCAAGGAAATGGGAAATGAACAGTACCAAGAGCCAATGGCGTAAAGAAACTTGAGGGGGCCCCCCTCCAAAGTACATGCAGTGGACCCTCAACGCTCCGGACCCAGTCCGAAGCTCTCAGCCCTGGGGCCTGCCAGTGCCAGAGGGGGCCCCCGGAGCTCGGGGCTCCCCTGCACCACAGGGGACTGCGGGAGTTGCGAGGGCTGCAGGGGCTTTTGTTATGCCACTGCCAAGAGCACAGGAAGGAACTGCTGGGTGGAAGCTGGCTGGAATTCACAGATTGTGCCCAGGTCATGTCAAAAACCAAAAGACCAACATAAACTATCCACAGCGTTTTCAATTTGTTTCTTTCCATGATCATCACTGGCCCCCATGTCAGAGCTCTTAGTTCTCGCTTCTTGTCTGCTACCACCATAGGGCCGGCACCATAAGTGCTGACCAACTCCAGATAGCAATGATATTGGAAAGTGATCTGTACCACACAGTCACCTCATTACTGCAGTAGAAGAGGACGTTACCCCCAGGTGCCCAAGGCCGAATCTTATTCCCCCGACCCAGGGGGCCCATGTCCAAAACGCAGCTCAATAACTCACTATTTAGAGTACCTGTAGTAATAAGTACATATGTAATAGTCGAGTGCAAAGGTAAAATTTGTTGTTAACACCACAGTACAGTACAGAAATTGATATCAGAAATACACAATTTGCTACTATGAAAAAATCCTGCTTTTTGCGTGATCATCCACATTTGTTTGCTCACTAGTATGGCTCATTTGTTTAACTCTGCACACTGTGTTCTGTCCCCTAAAACATGGTAAAAATGGCTAATTCACAGCAGGTATATTTCATTTTCGAATAAGGCAATTGTATGGTGCCAGACCAATGGCATGGAAAGTTAAATGTCATCTGTGGATTCCATTGCCTATAGTGCCATCCACTAGGCTGGCAAAGAAGAGCATGGCTTCAGGTGTACAAGTTTAGCCTGCCTTCTACAGTTTTTAAACCTACATGCAAACCTGTCAAAATAACCTTTTTTTGCAGGAAGGAACCTTACTTTCAAATAAGTACTAAGTTACCTCTAAATAGGCTTTGTAGTCCATCAGGTAGGGTGCTAGCATTTAAAATTGGTAGATGTAAAACTTTCATGTTGGCATGTTCCTATGGTGACTAACCACTGAAAGCTATTTTCACTGTAAAGAGCTGTAACTGATCATATGAGAAAAAGTAAAACACAATACAGATGCTATTTTTCCTAACTCTGGTTTGGATAAGCCACCGTGAAATGATTCAACCACTGTATTAATATTTGTTAATTCATTGGTGATGTTAGATTGTTTATAAATATTTAGGAAAAGTAACTTTTAGAAAGTTAAACCTTGCCTGCCTGAAGCTCTAGTAGTCTAATTAGCATTCGCCTCCTAACAGCGGTCCCATCAGTGCTTTTCTCTTAATGAGATATGAAAACTGCTCCCAAAACAGAAACAATGGCATAGGCCTTTTGGCAGGAAGACCTGGGTGTGAGGAATATGACTCCTTTCAGCTTAGGAAAGGCAGCTTGGGAGAGTTCAGAAACTTCATTAACTCAAAAGGGAGCAAGGTGAGTCCTGTCCATTCATAGTTAAGTATAAAGGGATTCTTGGGAAAAGAGATGCCATTTGTTTCTGCTGAAAAGTGTAGCCAACTTGGCACCAGCATAGTGAAAAGGGGATGCTTAGGAAGGACACCAGCCACCTCCAAGAATAGAATGGTTCTGCGCTGTTGGATTTAACTCCAAATAGTACACCGTGGAAATAGATTGCAGTTAGGCAAACCAGATGTACTGCAAAAATGGGAGCTATTTTGTTATTGATTACGGAGTGTCCAGGAGTTACTTCCACTCACTGGGTAATGACTCTTAGAAAAGTGGCACCTCACCCTCAGTCCATCCAAACACATTTGGACCTGTGGAAGAACCGAAAAAGACTGCTGTCTTTGACCTGTGTGGAGACCTGAACATCTAGACCTGTGTCCACTTGTACTTAGGACTGAGAAGTGGACCCCAGGGGTCAGTTGGCCGACCTCCTATGTGGCTAAAGGGACACAACAAGCTGCAAAAGGCCCTTTTCCTGTAGTAACTAGTAGTAACCAGTAGTAAATGGACAAGGACTGGATGCTGCTGGTGACCTCTGCTAGAGTAAGTCTTATCCCCTAAGTGCTATTGTTGAGGTCCTGGGAGTATTAGAAGAGACCAAAAGGAACTACCCCAGAAAGTCTGACAAGTTGGGACAAAAAATATTTTTGGACTTCCAAGACCTTCGGAGCTTCAGTGGCTCCTCGAGGCAAAGGTGTACGATTTCAAGAGGCTTTCCCTGCTGGAGAATTTTGAGCTCCGAAAAAGAGGCTAAGGTAGAAATCTTAACCGGACAAAGGTGTAAAAAGTATTTAACCGACGAGAGGACCTTGGTGGGCAGACAATTTGAGTTTTCCAATTTGAAGCTTTTCCTAACAAAACATACAGCTTCAGAGGAATTTCGTCCTATTAAACTTTGTGAGGACTTCGCTGGATACAGCCTTCAACTTTGCCTAGCTGGATGATTTCAATTTCCATCTCAGAGACTGTTAGAAGGTAAAATCTTTGCACCAGGCTCCAAATTCCTCAACAGCATTACAGTCAAAGTCACACCTTCCAGCAGCACAAATTCTTTCACTATATTAACAGAGGTTCAGAGTGGCTAGATGAGGGAAGAAGAGGGGAGTTAGGGAGGACACTGCGGGAAGGAGATCTGGAATGAGATGAGATGAATCCTTAGTACCTGTGTATACACTCTGCTATGTCACAACACAAACTTATCACTAAATCCAATTACCTGTATAGTGAAAACATATTAGCTATTGATTCTTAATCAATAACTCTGAATTGCATCAAAAAGTCTTTATTGTTCATGCAAAGTTGTTTTGTGATAAAACATCTGCACAACCAGAAAGATATCACAATTTGTACTTCTACTTTTATGATATAATGCCAACTTTTGATCTTGGCTCTTTAGTTCAATTATAGTCCTTGCATTTGTGTCAAAATGTACTTCATATGACTCAAATCTTTATGAAATTTCAACCATAATATGGATTACTCTTTACATCTATTTGCTCAATATAGCAATAGTCTTTTGAAATACATTTTTGCTCAAAAGTTCAATAGATTTTATCAAACCTTTACTTGACAAATGCCATTCTGGACTCAGAAACTCAAAATACCATGTAGCCCGTATTTCAAACATAAGTTTCCCTTACTGGTACTCGATACTTATCGGTACTTAGCTATTGTGCTAACTGTCCTACTATATGCAAGACTTCTGGACTTGCTTGTGCTGTGATTGTCTCTCTCTCTCTTGTTCTGGAAAGACAAAGACGATCTGTGATCCACCACTGTCCAACTGTTTGAATAAATAGCAGAGAGGTAGGTGTGTGGTCCTACATTTATACCCAGCTGATTACAAGATGGCAAGAGCGATTGGCATGCTTGCATGAAACTTGCAACCTTGGTCCCAAATGCTCCTTGTAACTGGGATGGTAGAATGCGCTGGAGTGCGTGCCAACTTGTTGTGTATGTGCCATAGTTTTAATGTCTTTTACACAATTGTGCGCAGGTGCTAAGCACTCATCTTTACATGAAAGTGATACATATGGATTTCTGCTAGCTTGTTTCCCTGATTGCCCAATATCTATGATGTATAAAGTGAGTTTTACCAAAAAGGGCTAATATCATGGGGCAATGATGGACTGGATCACAAGAGGTTACTGTATTAAGGTGAACAGGATGCACTTGACTATTTCTTACACTGAGCAGGGTGACCCGCTTGGCGTATCCGGCCTCAGCTCTTGTGTGATCTGTCTCAAATGGCGCTGAAGTACCGGCCAATCTTTTTTGTGTAATTTTTCCTGATTAATATTTTCTCTATTTTTAGAATCAGGTTTGGGATTTCTATTGTGTTGTGTTCAACCTTTTTAATTGTTTTGGTACTACTAAACACTTACACATTTTTCCTTAAGTTAAGCCTGTCTGCTCTGTGCCATACATTCTAGGGGTTGAGCCCAGGTTTATTTACTAAACTTGTGTGTTTAACCTGAAAAGGG
Source organism: Calotriton arnoldi (assembly GCA_963921515.1). NCBI lineage: Eukaryota > Metazoa > Chordata > Amphibia > Caudata > Salamandridae > Calotriton > Calotriton arnoldi. The sequence continues at coordinate 80,111 of CAWUFW010017337.1, read as the reverse complement.
TTTCAACTTCCTACCCAGCTTCTTTTCCTCAAAGATTGCATGTTGATTTATATAACTCCTTCGTGGAATCGGGGGGAGGGGGGTGACGACATCTATGGGGGAGGCCCTTATCTTACCAAGCCTGGGAAGGACCCTCAACTCTGCAGCGCCTACCGCCCCATAGCGCTCCTCAACCTCGATGCCAAAATATATACAAAGATATTGGCTGGTAGGCTAGAATCACTAATGCTGGAACTGATTCACCAGGACCAGTCTGAGTTCATTTAAGGTAGGCAAACTCATGATTATCTACGACGGGACTTTCATCTCGTGGAAGAGGCGAATAAAAAATCAGTTCCATCGGTTCTTCTGGCACTTGACGCCGAGAAGGCCTTTGATCGAGTGGACTGGTCTTTCCTCTTTCGGGCCTTGGGGAAGTACGGGTTCTGCGACAGGTTTATTGGTATGATAAAAGCGAACTGTGCGTGCCCCAGCGCTAGGGTTCTGGTTAATGGGATAAGCTCAGAGATGTTCCCACTGACAAGGGTGACTCACCAGGGATGCCCCCTTTCCCCACTCCTTTTTGCCCTAAGCATAGAACCCCTGGCTGCCAAAATACGCGTGTCGCCAGAGATACAGGGTATTGTGTTCGGGGGAGACGAACATAAGATTTCTCTGTTCACGGACGACATGCTCTTATCACTTACGGCCCCGGAAACCTCACTAATAGGAGTAATGGAGGAATTGAGGTGCTTTGAATTGGTAGCTGGGTTGCGAGTTAACCTCACTGAATCTTACCTGTTGAACCTCACATTGACACAGGGGGAGATGGTAGCGCTGGTCGGTGCCACGCCCTTCCAATGGGTGGAAAAGGAAATCACATATCTAGGAATTAAAATAACCCCTAGGATACAAGACCTTTATAAGGCATATTACCCCCCACTTCTCCAGCAAGTGAAAGCAGACCTCGGTAGATGGGCTCCCATGTATCTCTCGTGGTTGGGTTGCATTCAGGCGATCAAGATGATGATTCTGCCTAGAGTCTTGTATCTTTTCCAAGGACTCCCGGTCAAGATAGAACAAGGGTTCTTTGCTACATTAAAATCATTGATCATCCGCTTTATCTGGGGCGGGAACAGAGCACGAATGGCATATCGACAACTTCGGCTCCCCAAATGCAGGGGAGGTCTGGCATTTCCAGACATGAATCTCTACTATAAAGCAGCCCAACTTAGAGTGGTTACAGAATGGTCATCCCGGGTATCCGATAAACATTGGTTACACATGGATAGGGCAGTGGCGAACAGGAGTATATGGGACCTACTGTGGAAACCCAATGTGGAGCGTCCACCTAACGTCTATTTGAGTATGCCTACCAGAACCACCCTTAAGGTCTGGGACGATATACACAGGGTAACTGCCTTGACCACATTCCCATCACCATTCACACCTATACACTATAACCCAGCATTTCCACCTGCGTACGCACCGGGACCCTTCTATGCATGGAAAGAGGGAGGATGCAATACGATTTCTGATTTGTTCCACAACTGGGACATCCTCACATTGGAACACTGCCAGAGGGAGTTTAAACTTACGTCCAACGAATATTATAACTACACTCAACTTAGACATTGGGTGCACACTAAGGGGGTCTGGGAGGCCGCAACTAGGGAACTCACGCCCATAGAAAAACTAGTGAAATTGGAGAAGGGCACAAAAGGAACAATATCACATCTCTATAAGATATTACAATCGGCAATGCATATGGAGCAGCCCAGACTCAAGATAATCTGGGAGCAGATGTTAGGGGAAAACATTACAGATAAACAATGGGACAAACTATCTACAGACATACATAAATTCAATCGCTCTATGGGAATGCAGGAAGCCCACTATAAAGTACTTAACGACTGGTACATGCATCCCGCGAAACTCAAATTGATCTTTCCCGAGACATCCGATTTGTGTTGGAGAGGTTGTGGGCTTCAAGGGGATTTTAGGCACATTTGGTGGGACTTCCCATCGATCCGACCATTCTGGGCCAAGATCCTAGCACAGATTTAGGATATACTGGGTTACCCCATCCCCTTGGAGCTGGGGTCAACCCTACTGGGGCTTAGAGCCGACGCACCCAAACGACAAACGGTCAGCGACAGGTCCATTCTTTGGCTATGCTTGGGGGCAGCCAAAATGGCACTAGCGGCGGCGAGGAAGCAGAGGGAGGCCCCATCAATGACCTAATGGCATGCCCGACTCTGGCAGGCCCTCACTAGGGAGAGAATGGCAAGCGTAATAGCGGACACCTTCAAAAACTTCGAATATACTTGGGGACCCTTAGTAGAGTTCTTCTCACGGGGACTTCCACTGTTTGTGTGCCCTACATGGACACGGGCGCTTCATCTCTTCCAATTCTAGGAAACAGAGGGGCTAGTAGAGGACAAGGGTAGGCGATATGGGTAAGTCGCCATCATGGTACTCTGTGCTGAGGCCAGGCAATTCATGCGTCCAAACACACTTCAGTGAAGTTCTGTGCACCCTCAAAGTTGGGGGGAGGAAAAGGAAGGGGGAGTTAAGAGGGTTTTTAATGTTTACTGATTAATGTATAAGAAAGAGTAGTAGTGCTAATGTACGATCTTCCTTAAAGCTACTTGCATTTCTCTTCTTTGAAACATAGCAACTGTATAATCTTATGGCTCATCATTGTGGGAAGAGAACGAAGGGACGGAAATGGCACTATGTATGATATGCTTTTGGAAAATTCAATAAAAAGATTGTTGACAAAAAAAGATTACATTTTGCAGTGATGTAGAACAGTTTACCTAGGGAAATAATTGTCCTACTAATCAGGAGGGCTCTTCAGTGTGATTTTATCTGATTGCACAAATTTTATATCTTACATCTTGGTTTTGGTTAAATACACTTGGAAAATGCTGTGGCATAAACCATACCTACATATGGTCTCAGTGTCATATGCTATTCTTTATTATTGTCCTGGAAGGGCAAGAACGTCATGATTCACTAGAGACACCGCCTCATGTAAGTCATTGTCCCTCCCTACACTCAACAATGCTAAAAAATAGCAGATTAGATTCTGCACTTGTTGAGTTGGGTAGGTCTGACTTTCCTTTAAAAGAAGTAGTTATTTCACCTAATAACTTTGGTGCTGGTGTACAAATCTGAAGAAAACATGCCAAAAAAGTCATCCAATTTGGGTTTGTCATGTCAAGCAGATCCATCAAGTGGGGGCAAGGAAGGAGAGGGGGTCATAAAAGTGACATTTTCCATTTTAACTCAATTCGAAGTCTTTGTTACCAAAAAATGATTGAATGGAATTACACCAAACTTGGCATGAATGTAGAATTTTACTCATAGAATTGCCTTTGCTTAGTTTGCTGCAAATCGTTTACTAGTTTTTCAGACATTTGCAATAGAATGTTTTTTTGCAAGGCCTGAAATTCATGTGACCTGTCAAGCAATTTAGAGATATTGTGTCTCTTAATCTGTGAATGATGTGCAAACTTAAAGGAGCATTTTTCCCATTGTTGACTTGATTGACATTAGAAAGTTTTTTTTAGCAAGTCCTGAAATCCATGTGCCCTATCAAGCAAGTTAGAGGTATCTGGTGCCTTAATCTGAGAGTGGTCTGCAAATTTGAGGGATCTGTTTTTCCCACTGTCGACACCGTATCTTCAAACGCAAAGCTGGGTCCACGAGTGCAAAGCTTTCTAATTGACTGGCTCATGGTGGAGGATTCAAAGGAACCACCCTCATTGTAAGACATAAAACAAATTGGCAATTTTGCCACAGGATTCGCAATCCCCCAGGTTCGGTTGGTGGCCACCAATGTGCCTCCCCTCCCGACGTTTGCAAACCTACATCAAGGGTTTGTGATTCCATGGCAAGAGGTCTTAGGCCCTCATTGGTCCTTCCAAGTGTTTCACAGCTCTGGTACTGGTTTTATGAACCTTTAAACAAATCTAGGGTCAACTGCCATTGTAAAAGGCTGGAGTGTCCAGTTTCAACATAAGAACCCACTTAAGTGAGTCAGAAAACCAAACACCTGGAAGATATGAAGGACAGGGTAGAGGAGACTACAATCATGGAGGAAAATAGCTTCCAGGGATGGGTTTGACACATGCTACCCAAGCCACCTGAGGACTGGGACCTGACTTCCAGGTCAGAGAGAGCACAGCCTGTTAAAGAGTTAGTGAATGCTGAAGAAATCAGTTGTTTCGAATCTTTTACTTCATGCTATACTTCACACCCAAAACTCTGTCCCTTCACTATAGTTATTTTACCCTTTATTGCTTCCCTCTGTTTCCCACTTCTCTACTCCCTCTATTGAACGTTGTTTTGTTTTGTACTGACTTTGTTTTTCAACTCGGTATAGTTTTATACTGATCCCGACATCTCCTGCAAATTGGGCTTTGACGACTTGAAACCTGCTTTTGTAACTAGCTAAGAATTTCCCCATTTTGTTTGGTGACTATGATTCTATTTTCTGGTGGAGAGGTGTGAATCTCATCTTTGCTTCTCAGTCAATGTTCCTGGTTTGCCTAGGGGCTAATTACAATGACAATGACACCTCCTCTCACACTGGGTAAGCCTCATCACACTTTTGACATCATGCTTACCTTTTATAGAGTTTCTGCTCTGTGATTCAATACTCAATGTTTTGGTTTTCCCTCTTCACAGTGAGTCATAGTGTGCCTCTGCAAAGATGTGCCATCCTGCAGCTCAGCGAGTCCAGTTCAGGTATTCTAACAACGAAGCTACTGGAAACGAGTGTCTTGCTGTCCCTCTCTTTAAAACCTCACCCCCCCTATCCCTTTTCAAAACAGGTGCTCCCTACTCTCCTGGATGGATACAGGGAGTGGGAACATCTCTAAGAGGAGAAGGTAGGATTAACCTCACTAGCCTTCAAGCCGCATTTCAATGGTCATGACTCAGAGGCAATCTGCAGTGGAACTGACCTGTTGCACAGCATTTGGCACAGGACTTGGCTGCAGGTTAGGCTCTGCAGCAAACTCCTGTTGTGCAAGCCTGAAAGCCATGTGTGGTGGATGTTCACATGAATTCATGGTTAGCTTTCATTACAAGACCTTAACATATGTTTTATAGATTGTAGAGCTAACCGTAACTAGTGAATGTAAGTGGTTTTTAGGTTTTGTTTTATAATAATAACTTAATTTGGAACAGAGCAAACGAGGCACAAAAGTAGAAATGTATTAAAGGAACTGCCTTTGTTTGGTTTAGAGTAAGTCTATTCAGTAGGTTCCAAGAAATTAGTATTAGAAATATTTCATGGTTGGCTTCAAAGGGTTAAAAAGTTTGACATATTTGAACCATTAATCTGCAGGTAGTCTGTAAAGCTGGATTTATGGAATATTCTCGGACTCAAATTAAAAAAATAAGGGCATCTGATTGGATGAGGGAGCATTTTCTCACATCATGCTTTTCAAGTCAGTGGACCTAAAACCAGGTCCATTAGCCAGAAGTTTTTGATTGGCTGGCTGCAACAAAGACTCAGCTATTGAATTCTGAAACAAATGATGTAGCCATATGGGGGGTGGAGGAGCATCAGGGTAGCACGTGGCTGAGGTGGGGGTCTCTAAAGGACCGCCGTAGGACCAACATATATAAAAAAAATACATTTTGCTGCAAGGTTAGATCATGAACCCAAACGTAGGATTATTTAAAAAATAATGAACTCTATTTGGACAAGGGATCTTTTTCTCCTATCATGGCTTTTAAATCATCTGGCCCAAAACTAGGTCCACTAATTAGAAGTTCCCGATTGGCTGGCTGCATAAGAGAAAACTTTATTGCTGCAACAAAAAAAGCATGCCAAGCTCAGCCTTCAAGTCCCCCACCTTAGGGGGGTGGGGGTTCCCCAAATGGTCCACCCAGGACCAAAATATATTTATAAAAACAACAGATTTTACCACAAGGTGTATGAACCCTTCAAGATTTGTGGACCCACAGTGAGACCCAGATGTTCGCAAACCCAGCTCAGGGTCCATGAGCCCAGAGCAAAGGCCTTTGGAGCCTTGCTCAACCTCCTGAGGGGCTCTCTAACCTGGTCCAGAGTCTGCAACCCTCAAAGTAGATCCAACAAGAGTCCACAAGTCTGTGAGGTTTTGTGAATCCATATTACAAAAAGGAGGCCAGCCTCCGCTTCACCACCCAAAAGCTGTGTGCAGCCGGGGTTGGACTCCTGTGTCAGGTTGGGGCTCTGAGGCCAACACCACTGTTTATTCATAACATGGGTTCACTGGCTGAGGTGGATTGGGTGACCCAAAGGCCAGGTACAGCTGAGGTTGGCCTTCTGAGGAACGTTGGCTGACTGGGTGCATTGACCAGCAGGGGTTGGCCTGCTGAGTTGGGTTATGCACCAGGCTCTGCACCCAATTGTTGGATGTGTAATATAATATAATAAAAAACTCCAATTAATTGAAAAAAACAAGGTTAAAGCAAAGTAATAGTTAGCTGTGGTTAGAACACTTTAATATATGTTTAAAATTGACAAAATACTGCAATTTGAAAGTTATGGCTGACTCTGCAGTACATAAATCATGCAACCAGCTATGTCAACCTTAATTTGCACACCAAATGCATTGCTTAGTATTCTGGTGACATGACAAACCATGAGAGGATTCTAAATGTCACCAGACGCCTGAGCTGGCAATATAGGACCATATTGCATATGTTACCCTTTATGTTTTTTTTATATTAGATGTGAATTTTGGGATACAGCTTGAAAATGCTATTTTCTTCAAAGCGCATTTAACAACACCACTGAATGGAAGTGAAATGTTTACAGTTTATAAGGAATTTTAAACATAAGAAATGTTTTGCAACTGTCCCCAAAATCTTCAGGGGATTACATTTTTCTTCTATATTACTAATGGATTAATTAAAGATCTTCATGATATGCAACTTTGGATGTTTTTAAAAACAGACAAGACTTCAGACATAATAGATGTCGTGAAAATAATGAAATTTGAGGAGGAAATGTTCATGAATAGCAGTCTGAGTAACAAATTTCACTTTATTCACCTACTTCAAAGGAAAATGTAATTGGCACATTTTATGATTTGGTTTGTCATGATATAGACAAAATGAAAATAAACACAAATGCAAATAATTTATATCAAAAAGAAGAAAATAAATGTTATACTTTGGACAGTGACCGCTCTATAAATAGATGGAAAGCAGACATGTAAGGAAATTTAGTCATAATACATTTTGAGGCTTATAATGAAGATGTTCTGAGACAGCTATCATTGGAAAATAATTATTAAAGATCTGATTTACAATGCTATGAAAGTGCAAAAAAATCTGCCCCTTACGCCTGAAGAAATGGTTTAACATTGGTATCCTAGGCCAAGAAGAATATAGCTGTTTAGATGTTAAAAGCCTAGTCATGAGTCAAGTCAAGTCAAGTCATGAGACAAGTCAAGTCTAGCCAAGTCAAAAATATTTTATTTCCAAGAACTAAATTCTTATAAAAATATTCACACATTACCAAATTTATAAGAATAGAGAATTCTAAAAATCCTAAAATGACAGTACACAATACATGGTTGTATCCATTCAACCACACATATTTACAAATTATACAAATACAGCCATATAAAGATCAAAATTCTCCATACCATGGCTCAATACAATCCACAACCCAGGATCTCACATATGTTTAAAACATTTTTAAAAGATTGGTAGCAGATTAACTAGTAGCAAACAGTTCATTGTCTCCCAGTAGGTATTATAAGGTGCAATGTGCATAGCAGCTTATCACAAAAGTATACAAATGCAACCATATAAACATTAAAATTCCCCATACCATGGCTCAATACAATCCAAAACCCAGGATCTCACTTATGCTTAAAGCATTTTAAAAGGAATGATAGCAATTTAAATAATAGCAAACAGGTAATTTTTCACCAATAGGCATTACAAAGTTCAATGGACATAGCAGCTTCTCACAATCTCTGGGATCTCTCTTAATCGTACTTCTATTGAAGACAAATTTCCCATATCTAAACATATTCCAGTTAGGAGATCCTCTTATTGCACTGAGCATCTACTTACTAAGTAGAAACACAGCAGTACCAACCTAGTTCTTAAGCTCTAAGATGGGGGAATGTCATCTGAGTTTTTGTGATTTTACACAGATATTGGCCAGAGGCAATAGCTACATCTTGGAATCTACGGCCATAAATCAAATCTAAACTAATTTCCCTGGATTAGATCCTGTTTTTTTTAAATACAGGTCAGAGAACCTTTTTTCTTTCCTCAAGAAAGAGCACACAATCCATCAGTATCCCTTAATAAGACACCCAGGGTCAATACCCACCCTCAAATGCAAGACCGCATTTCATAAGCGCTTATCTGGAATATTATATAGGTATGGAAACAGATCTGTGCTCTCCTGAGAGGTTAAAAAAGAAATCAATGAGCTCTTAGCTTTAAGATAGTACAAGTCCTTGCTGGAACTGGTTTCGAAGGCACTTTGCCTAAGCATACTCTTTATCTGGCTAATTTGAACTACGTCGTTTGCAGGGACATTGACCATTATTCTTAGCTACTTCTGCTTTTAATCCCTTAATACGCCACCCAGGCTCAATACCCACCCTCAAACGCAAGACCTCATTTCATAAGCGCTTCTCTGGAATATTATATAGGTATGGAAACAGATCTGTGCTCTCCTGAGAGGTTAAAAAAAGAATCATTGAGCTCTTAACTTCAAGATAGTACAAGTCCTCTCTCCAACTGGTTTCTAAGGCACTTTGCCTAAGCATACTTTTTATCTGGCTAATTTGAACTGATTCCCCTCCTTCAGGGCACATCTCTGGAGGAACCTCCAAATGCTTTAACATCATTGTCACAGGGCTCCTCTTACCAGAGAAAGTGGACAATATCTCAGGTAAAATTTGCATCAACAATTTGTCACCAGGGACCCAAATTTTAAGAGAGAAATAAAAGCGCAAAGGTCTGGCATCCACCTGTGCACTCCAGGCTACCTTTCTCAGCTCCCTCCTTACAGCTTGAATCATAGTATTTTTGAGGAGATCAAGCAGCAAGTTCAGGGAATTACCTTCTAATCCTTAAGATGGGACCTGCCTATCTAAAGCCAACACCTCTGCTCCATAAAGGGCTTGAGGAATTAGCTTACCCTGTATAACTTTACTTAATTGCTCACAAGTATACCTACCAAACCTACAGACAAACCTTTTCAAGCCATTCACTACTGTTGATTTAACCAGTCTCCGGGAAGCCATCTGTTTGTCCCACCTCAAGTTATCTGGCCCAGATACTTGTACTCTCACCTATTCTAATCACACGTTACCTAAAAGCCACACAAATTTCTTTTTCCTCCTAGCAAAAAAAATTGTTTTGTCTTGTCAACATTTATTGTTAACTTGGTTTCAAGACAATAAAGATTTAAGGCATTTAATTTTCATTGCAGCCCTATAGGCGTGAGATCCATCACCACCAGATTGTATGCATTCATAAGGCAACTAAAGTGCCTACCTCCAACCTTTGGAGAATAACTATGCGTATCGCATAATGTTTGGGGAGGTCTACAATGAAAAGACTGAACAGCAGGGGTGCTAGTGTGCACTCCTGCCCCGGAATTTTCCCAGTCAGGGTTCCAAGCCCATTGAGGTCAATCTGGACCCAGTTCCCGTTGTGAAGCTTTATCACAAGGCCCAACAGTTTATGCCAAACTGTATCTCTGCCCACCCTGTCGAAAGCCGCTTGGAAGTCAATAAAGCAGCAGCCAAGGCCACCTACTGATTCCATTTACTTCCTTGCGACTCCCCACAGCATGAAACAGTGGTTCACCGTAGAATGTTTCAATCTAAAGCCTCCTTGCTCCACTGGGATCAATCCAGAATCAAAAGTCCAGGCTGCTATGTGCTTTAACAATGTTTGAACATAGAGTTTGGATGGGATATCTAACAGAGAAATCAGGCGATAATTAGCAGGCTGGTCCGTTTTGCCCTTTTTATGAATGGGCTTCACTATAGCTCCTTTCCAAGAATCTGGGAAGGAACCAGTCAATGTTACCCATTGAAAAAGAAAACACTCAAAATAACTCCCCATTTCCTTGGGTCTTTTTTGAATATGACAGATGGGAGACCATCTGGGCCAACTGCCCTAGAAGCTTTCATATTGCAAATTATTTTAGCCAGCATTACTGCTGTCTGCATATTAGCAATCACTTCAATGTCCACTTTAGAACTGGTCTGCACCACTAATATTTTCAGGGTTTCCACCACTATATAAAGATGAGATAAAAGCATACCAATCTTCCTCACTTATTTAGGCCTCAAGAGAGGATGGTGACAAAAGGGTTACAGAGTTTACTAGCCACCAGAACCGCTTACTATCCTTGTCAACCATGATAGCTAGCATTGCCTGCCAATGAAACATATAAAGCTCTCTCTTTTTATGAACACAAATTCCGATTAGCAATTTTCAAGTCCATCATTTGCTGTTCTTAGACTGGTATTGCTTAGATTTAACTTCAAGTGCCCTCCCGACATTCATCACCAAACCAGGAATTCCCCTTACCTCCTAAACTACTAGTTAGAAAGGGCCACCCCTTTGCCAGCTTCGTTAATCTGCAGTTCCAATACAGAGCATCTTGGCCCATATCCAAATCCGACTAGTGAAAGAGCCTGCAATACATCTTCCGTGATCTGAACTCTAATTCTCTTATGATAAACGAACTCCAAAAAAACAGCAGCATTGGGACACTGTGAAAAAATCTCTTTAAACTCCAGACTAAGGTAAAATGATCACTGGGCCCCATATCTAGGACTCTAAGGTTTTCCACCCAGTGGAACTTGTGAACTGGGACCAACACATAATCAATAGGCAAACTGCTATTACCATATTTACATCTTTTCCTAGCAGGAATATCATCATGGCACCTACCATTTACATTAAATTCAGGTGAACTAAACAGTGTAAAGCCTTCCATCGCTTTCCCTAGAGCTTTCAGAAAAAATACATTCTTGGATATTTAATGCTAAACACAATTCTTTCATATCCTCATCCACATCTTTACAAAACTGATTTTTCATTGAACCCCCCCCACCACCACCACCAACAAAGCATCCTGCAAGTCACAAATCAATATTTTTACATCATTAACCAAATTCAACAGCTCACACTCAGTCAGGTGTCGAGTTGCTGGGACAAACACATTAAAACAGATCATTTGCTTTAACTCCTCCACATTGGTGTACAAGTCAATTAAACAAGCAAGGGCCCATATACAAGCAGTTTGGAGCTTTGTTACCTTCCTCCCACAGTGGACTGATACCAATATGAGCAATCCACCCACTGCTCTTCCTCTTAATGAGGCACTAGCATTGTGAACTATGGCAACAAACCCCTCCACTGCGGGACACTCCAACAGCCAGGTTTCCTGGAGGAACAAAATGGAATAATTCATCAAAATCGCTCTATGATTTTCCATTTATATAAATGTTTTAAACCTATGAATGTTCCAAACCAGGACACAAACCAGCAGAGGATACCCTGCCTCCTACCAATCAATCTCATCTACTCCTCCACCACTCCATAGAGGAAAATAGCGATCCTGGGGGATATACCATGGTTACTTTCCATCTTTGACTGATCGAACTGCGGGCAGTGGAACATATTCCTTAAACCCAGGGCTCTATCATTGGAGAACATTATAGTAAGTATTCTTTCTTGCGAGCCATCATGCTCCCACCAACTTCTCCCTACACCCGTTCTCTATTTTACAGCTAGAGGCCCAGCAAAATAGACCTTGCTCTGTTCTAACCCTCCATTTTCACATAAAAATGGGACTATCTGATTTCCTCATTGTCTTCACAGAGGCAAATGCCACTTGCTGCCAGGGCTGGGCATTCAGCTTCCACTAAGCTATTTGTCTCCTTCGTTGTAAAAGCAACCCTTGTAAAAGCGAGTCCTTTGTAGAGATATTCCTTAATCTTTGAATTTTAGGAAATACACTTAGCAATTTAGAACTATTTAGGAATTTGATGAACTGTGTGCCTTGTATTCTTTCTGGATTGTAACTTTAGGAATAACAACGGTGGTCCCATTTGCTTACGGTCATCTCTTACCTGTACTGAGCCAGCATTACTGGGACCTGCAAAAGATTTTCTTTTAGCAGACTCACAACTCTGACCTGCTGAGTTAGGAGAATATCTCCCACTAGAACCTTTGGTGTTTTAGGTATTTCTAGTATTTTTGCTTTTTTTATCTTCAGAAACCTCATTTACCACTATTGTGTATTCCTTGCTTTTTCTTATTCTATTACATGGACATTTTCCTTGGTTCTCCAAAACTTTCTTGCTCAATTTCCCATCAGTAGCTTTTTTCCATGATTGGGTTTCTCCTCATTTTCAGGGGGTGGACTTAAATTTGGAGATTTAGAAGATTGACTAGGTGACTATATCACATAGTTTCAAACAATCCTTACAATTGCTACCACCCCTCCTTTCTAGGTTTCTCATTCTCCCCATGACCACAATGAAGTAAAGCTGCACCTAGATAAAACCCTTTTTCCCAAATACAATTCCTCTTCTCAAAACTAGGTAGAGACATCTTGAAACAAAGATCCCACCATTTCCACCATCAGTAGGGATGTGTATCTCCTCTTGGGGAATGGACAACAGGCCAGAATTCGAGATACCACCTTTTAACCCTTCTCCCAAAGTAACATCTTTAGCACCATCCTTTTATGATTTACTAATGGTTTCCAGCACATGGATAAGCTTAACATTTGGTGTATTATTCAAGACCGGTGCTTTTAACATTCCCTGTAAAGTTATTTGCATTTAAGAGAGAAGGTTCAACTTTGACAGATCCCAGGGAATTATTCTCATTTGCTAATTCATGTTTATTTTGCTTATCTTCATCTGTCCCCCTCCTGGGTCCAACAGTAGATTCCTCGAACTCTTTGACCTCAGTAAAAGATATACATACATGCTGCACATTACTTTCTGATTCATTTAGCCAGCACCGGTTCCTTTCATAACTATTGTAGACAATGACGATCTTGGGGTCTAACAGCTGCAACCACCCTCATCTGGGCTTGTACCCCCTCCATCTGATTGGAGAGACCTGACAAATCCAGACCCCTCAGTCCAGTCACTATGATTATTTGTTTTCTCCCAAGGAGCTACATAGGAGAGAGGAATTCTTCATGTAGACTGTTCATATCAGGAATTGAATCTTCTATGGAAAAGATCTTGGAGTATATTGATATGTTTTTGTTTCCAGTGGTTATCAACTTATCCTCTTATATTACGAATTCTAAAGATCTGTTGAAAGAACTATGTGACATTCCTTGGGAAGATAATCTTTAGGTAGTCACAATGGTTGTGAAAAGTATTTGTATGATTATTGAACACAGGCATGAATTGCAAGTTATACAATACGTTTTCATTTATTTCCTGAACATAGCACCTACCAGACAATCCCGCCATTATACCTAAACTGACACTGGATGGACACGGCATGGCGCTTAAACTAGTGACTATAATCAACATTTAACAATGCAGTGTTTTATTTCCATGTCTGACAAGGGGCACAGGTGACTCTTCACAGTGTTCTGGGACTATTGAGGCTTCAGATACAATGGAATAAACACAAGCAGGTGATAAAAATCTTTGGCATGTATGGTGATTGACTGGAAATCTCCATGCAAAATTCATATAAGTGTATGAGGAGTGGTTCCAAGGAGTGAGATTTTCAGTCCTGACGAAAGCCACAGGGTAGGGTTGCAGAAACATATTGACCAGATCATAGGAAGAAGTTAGGGCCACAGTACCCCTAAGAGCTTCCCACTTTTTCTTTCCCATTTTAAATCATACCAACTGAACCATTTATTAAAGTAACAGTTGCTACCAGCCAGGTATTTTTAAGCACAACAACTCCCTAAATAATTTGACATTATTAATTGCTCCCGTGTAGCTCATTAGTTGCAGCACAACCCGTTCCACAGTGGAACAGGAAGAAACCCAATGATGAAGCATGCCACCAAGGGTCTATCCTTGTGGGTGAAGGTTCTACATATATAAATAAGCATTTTTTGCTATTTTGAGAAAAAAACTGCACAGTTTATATGGTAGAGTAGGTCTCTCTAATTTGTGTATAGCTTGAGTTTGAGGAGGATGAGCCCCCCTCTAGCTCCCTCCTCTCTCCCTCTTATTTGTAGTATAATATTACTAAATTTCATCAAAGATCAAAGGTGGTATCCCTCCAAGATACTTGAACAATCAGTCATGAAAAAAACAAAATATATAGATAGAGCTATCTTATTATAGGACTAACCTCAAAATAAAATAGACACTGAAATATAGATTTACAACAGCATTTTTTGCTGAAGATGGGAAGATCTACAATATTCTCAAGAACTATTGGGATAGTCTAAAAGTTACTATTCAGAGAGTCCCGACTTTTAAATATTTGGGCATACCTTTTGACACCTCTTTAAATTAGTTGCACTTGCTCAGAAGTAGAGCGCAGCAATAGGGGGCAATTTTTCGATTCTCCACAATACTGGGTGCAAAAATGTTAACTGAAATGCTGCTTTTGTACAAAAGTAAATGTAATCTGGTGGGGCTGTATGGGGCAGGTGTGTGGGGTCATGTTGAGGTTGATTATCCTTCATCAGTAGAGATAAAAAAAGAAATGCAACCCAAGATGAATTTCGTTTTTTATCTCTACTGATGAAGGATAAATCCAGAAACACATGTGTCTAGAGATTCACAGCACTAACCTGCACCAACTTTGGTGAAACACTTCAACAAAAATTCAAGTAAGCATTTGAACTAAACTCCATTTTCCAGGATGCTAAGGGGGAACTGTGCTGGGAGGTGAAGCAGCAGTGTGCTCCCATCCCCCTTCAGTAATAGTATGTTGAATAATGTGTTATCAGTTGCGATAGCCGTTTTAGACCTGGTTCGGAAAGGTTTTTTTAGACCCAAGTAATATATGACAAACCTCTCCAATAATTCTTTTGAATAGTTGTCACTAGGCTTATACCCATTATAATAATTGTAAGAACTAATAGATACTTTTAGAAAGTCATTACAGTATTTAAATTTCTCTTAAGTATAAGAGATGAAAAAAATGTAAAATAACTATCGCACTGACTAATGACATCAGACAGCGGTTGATAAATATAGTCTTTATAAATGCAACAGAAATATGGTTCAGTTAATTTCACCTATTCATCAGTGGTGGTGTGATACTTAGGGTCCGATTACAAGTAAGGCGGTCCTGGGACCACTGTACCGTCGTTGGTGGTCCGACCACCCGATTACGAGGTGTGCGGTCGGACCACCACATGACTGCCTCCAGATTGCTGCCACTGCTGCGGCAGCGGTGGTGTGGATAGTGGTGGTCATTGGAGGCAGTGCTGGCATTGGCACTGCCATGGCCATTACGACCTGCCTTTCCGCAGTCCTTTTCATGGCGGGGCACCGCCATGAAAATGTCAGCGAAAAGGCAGGTTTCGGGGGGCACAACTATCTCTAGGGCGAATTCGCCCTTGAGATAATTTGCCGGTGTCAGCACTGTTTGCCCCCATTCCGTCGGGTCATATTCGCACACTATTTCGCTTGCAGTATGTGCTGCATGAAACAGTGTGTCTGACTTACTGAGGGCAGTGTTGCATGGCTGGCAATGGCTTCAGACTTTGTAGCAGAGCTGAAGCGTGCTACAGCCATGCCTCCGCTGGTCATACACTGCCAGCCCCTCGGTGACCGCTGCGGGCGAGACGCCACTGGCTTGGTGGCGTTTCATGGACCACCGCTGCTGCGGGCTGGCGTCCTCCCATCACATTCATAATTGGCCCCTTAGTAAGGAATGTGGGTGTTCTGGATTGATACTAAAACTAACTGGATACAGTGCAGCACTTTAGTAATTTATTTGTCATCTTGAAATCCATCTTGGTGTAATTTGTTTCTGCCCTTTTCTGCTTTTTACCCATTACAGAAAACTGCCATATAAGGTTTTACCTTATCATGAATGCCCATAATTTGCTGGCTGGTGCCTAAATATAAGCATGATTTATGACTTTAGATGGATGTGGCTTGGCAATTCTATTATACCTATTTGAATCTAAATAAGGTTAGAAGTAGGTATTTGGTCACAGTTTCTTGTATTTTATCATTTACTTATTGGATTTAGACTGAATGGATTAGTGTATTTTTTCTGGTCTAAGCTGGCTAGAGTTATGATTAAGTAAGCTATTTGGAAATATGTTATCTTTATACTATCATGTATATATTGCTCTTAAAGTTCCAATATTATTATGGATAGGATAGAGGAGTTATGTGAACACTATGATTATCATAGGTTAATGTATTTGCCACACACTCATATCTTCTAAGATACCTACATAACTAAGTAGGTGAACAACAATGTCTGATATATGATCATGTGTATTGGATTTTATATCTATATATAGGGTCTCTTTATTCTCATTTGGATTCTTACAATAAGGATTGAAATTATCATTTAATATATACATTTACAGATTGAGCTTGTTGTTTTGCCAAAACATATATTGAAGTTCTTACTATATTGTATTGGGTTAAGAGAAATAATCAATCCCTGAATGATAACAATATCAATATGATGCTGCGAAAAACATTTTGGGCTTAGTTCCATGAGAAATTCATTGCCATAGATGTAATTTAATAAACTAGGAATAAAGGTACAATATTATGATACTATAGAAATGAAGACTGTAACTGTGCAGCGGTGCATTGGGATTTTATAGATAAATTGAACAGTTGATTTAAGGAGTTTTAAATAGAATAGTATAAAATGAAGGGAATAAAATGTTGTCTACTGACTAATGAAACTCTAACTGCAAACTATGGAAAATATGTAATATATTAAATTGAAAATGCCTTTTTTAATTTAATATATTTGAGAATTTGAGAATTTTTCTAAAATCTCATTACAGCCTTGAGGAAGTGGTTGGAATCTGTGAAATACCTGTTTGCTGTGGCTTTATTTATGACATCAAAGACAGATTCACACTTGGTTAATGACTGACAAACAAAAGTATGTGAAGATCTAATAAGTTTGTATGCAAACTACTGTTAATGACTGTTAAGACTATGAAGTTTGATTATAAACTACTTGTTTGGCTGTAGAAATGAACAGTATACAATACAAAAATCCTTAAATATAAGAGTAATACTCAAGAGTATTGAAGAAATATTGAGACTAAAAAGGGACAGAGAAAAAGCCTATTTTAGGATTTTGATATGACTATTTGATGTAAAATAAAAAAATGTAATCTTCTAATTGAGAATTAATTGGTTAAAGATATAAATGCTTATACGTGTAGAAAGGTTGCACTCATTGAAATGAAGAAGTGTATGTCAATGTATTTACCAGGAGTGCACTTGGTTTAAATGAGTATGAGCTGCGCCGGGCCCTTTTTTTTGGTAAAAACCGAGGTCTTGAATTATAATAAAGTTTAGATTTTCTTTACCACTTATTAATATAATGTTGCTAAAACAATGGGCAATAATGAGAGCCAGTGGATTAATGTGATTCTGTGGCTGCAGCATTTACCATAATTATTAATCTGAAGCTTTCACAAAAATAAATTCTAGCTAAAATGGATGAAAATAGCTTGAGTACCATGCAACCAAATTGAGATAATCTGGACCCTAATTTGGTCCGCCATGTCACATAATCCTAGCAATCATGACAATAGTGAAGTTCTACACTGTGGTTTGAAGCCAGTCATTATAAGTATGACAGACTTCATAGGGAATTTCATAGGGAACCGTGAAATTTATATAGAAATCATTCTGGTAACTGTGTAACATGATTGAGTATTGCCATCAAGAGGTTTTGATGACATCATAAACCATGAGGGAGAAGGCTGAGTGATTTATGATTGTTACCAGAACCCCAAGATGTCAATTTAGGATTATATTACAAATGTTCCCCTCTGTGTATTCTTTTTATTGCATGTTTAGTTAGAGAGAGTTACCTTGAAAAGGCTGTTTCTTCAAAATGCAGTGAACAATAGGCACTGAGAAGAATTAGAATGTTCAAGTTTTGTTTACCTTTTATGAAAAACTCATTGATAACAGAAAAGACAATGACAAAAGCCAATGGATTTATCTGATTCTGCAACTGCATAGTTATAGGTT
Source organism: Calotriton arnoldi (assembly GCA_963921515.1). Lineage (NCBI taxonomy): Eukaryota > Metazoa > Chordata > Amphibia > Caudata > Salamandridae > Calotriton > Calotriton arnoldi. Next base: position 61,923 of record CAWUFW010017337.1, on the reverse strand, counting down.
GACATACACCACATAATTTTCCACATAATTTGAATTGAAATTTCAAAAACATTAAATTAGACAATACGGTCAGAAAATGTGCTGCATAGTTTAAATTTTTGGCCCATAATCTAGATTACCCTGCCTATTACTTTATCCTTGCTGACTAACCCTGGCAGACCTAACAATGGTGAAGCTCTGCAAAGGGTGTTTGGGAAAAATATTGAGTTTATAGTATTGCAATGCAAAATTATTGTGTCAAAAATATTGTTAGTTCAGAAAGATCGTGTCACACAATATTTTTGTCAAGATTGTAACTTTTTTGGTATAAAATATTGTTGTAAATAATATGTTTTTTTGGTTATTATTTTATTATTTTTAGTATTTGTACAGTGCATTATACCCAAGGGTGTCAAAGCGCTAGCAAAAGGTGAGCAGCTGAAGTACACAGAATAGAGACCAGAAAAACTACCATCACAGGAAGGAAAAAAGCCATGTTTTCATTTGCTTACGAAAGGCAACGCAAGAGGTTAAGCTCGTAATGTAGATGGGCAGCGTGTTCCACAGCTTTGCAACTGCAACCGAGAAAGAGCGACCGCCCCACCTAGTTTTCCGAAATCTAGGTACAGTTACCTTTTCTAAGTGAAGAGGACCTCAGTTGTCTCTTAGGGATGTACCAATGAAAATCAGTTCTCAGGGGCAGCACCACCTAGAGACGAGAGCCGTGTGAACCAAACAAAGGCCTTTGAAGGTCACTTGTTTCCTGACTGGCAGCCAGTGCAGGTAACGGATACCCTCCCTGACTGTCACACATTTTGGTACATCCAAAACAAGTTGGGCTGCTGTATTCTGAATGACCTGGAGTCTATTCAGTTTGGACTTATTGGTGGTTAAATACAGAACATTGCAGTAGTCAAGTCGTGATGTAATAAGAGCGCTAACCACTGCCACTCTCAATGTAAGTGGTATAAAGGGGAAAACCTTTTTTAAGTTCTTGATAAGAAAGAAGCATGAACGGAACTCACAGTCCTCTTAACGTGGGTATCTAACGAGAGGGTATCGTCAAAAATCACCCTAGATTTTTTGCAGAGACAACCAGAAGAGGTAGGAGGCCTGTGAGGTGATTCCTGACAATGACAGTACAATACCTCTTCATCACGAACGCCCCGGTCAAAACATTCCGAAATCCCCACGAAGCCTCGAGGACTACCATCCGACGGCATTGAGGATAACCACGCCCCCTTGTCATGTGTCCTTACAGGAGTCAGTCTCGAGGTGGGAGTCGGCGGAAGGGGGCGGAACTGACCCCGGAACTAGAAACCCGAGGCCGGTAAATAGAACCCGAAGGCGGACGGAAGGCGGCGCATCTGCAGAGAGCGAGGAGGACGAGCAGGAGAGCCAGAGCAGAGAGGATACGGAGAAAAGCGCGAGTCGAGCAGAGGAAGCGGACGGCCCAGAAGGAGAGGAAGAGTGGAGCGAGGAAGAGTGGAGCGAGGACTGGTGGAGCCCACCGGAGGACGCTGGAGAGCGGCCGCAACTCTGGAGAGTTGCAGCGGAGCCGGTGAGTCCTCAAGAAGAAGAGAACGGGGTAGTGGGAACAGGGGAGGCGGGAGGGGAACACATACCAGGAGTGGGTTAGGGAGCGTCGGGGTGTACAGCACTAAAGACACGAGCACTGAATTGCCTTCAAAATCCGCACATCCCCTTCTAGGCACCCGAGACCAACCCGCCTTTATTTCTCAACCCTTGCCTCTAGGATACCGTATTTTTCCCTACCCCAGCTCCTCTCCCCTTTCGCTTATTGCACCTCCCTTCCTTGTCCATTGTGTTCAATCTCGTATCACCGACCGGGTGTGGTGACGGTTAGCACTAGGCACTGCACTCTATAGAGACAACGGCTGACGGCTCCTTCTTGTTTCTTCCCCCTTGTATGAGCCTCCGCAAGCCCACCGCCTTGTCAAGACTCACCCCGGGAGAAGACGAACCACCGAGACGACCAGAGGAGGCCCACAAGAAGGAGAGGCAATACCAAAAGGATACAGACCTTGTTTTTTTCATATAAATCTCCAAGACTGTCTGTTGTTATCAATAAACCCACTAAAAATTGCACACTACATCCAGCCTCTGCGTCTGTGTATCCGGCCCGCACTCCCCACACGCTCACAGGTGGTGTCAGAAGTGGGATTAGCCAGAGACATGGAGGCTGCGATTAGAAAGATGGCGGACAGCCAAGAGAGTCTAGGAAAGGCCATGGAGAGATTCCTTACGGTCGTGGAAGAAGATCGCGACAAGTTGCAACAAACACTTACTTGTCAGAGTCAAACCCAGGAAACGGCCCTAGGAAAACTCGCCGAGGCACTCAGCCAACAGAGAGGGACTACCACCCTTCCGTCCCTTGTATTACAGAAATACGTGAGTGGAGAAGATCCGGATTACTTCTTCAGTAATTTTGAAAAGATGGCCCTGGCAGCTGCGTGGCCCGCTGATAAATGGGGACAGTACCTAGGACCCTTACTCTCAGGCGACCTCCAAGCCGCATACCAAGCAGCGAACCTACAAGGCCTCACCCCTTACGCGGACATAAAACAGTGTATCCTTGAACGACTAGGGGTAGACGATGAAACCTATCGCATACGGCTGCGTCAGTTAAAAGAGGGACCCCAGGAGACGCCAAGAGCGCTATATTTCCGCGTGAAAGACTTAACCGACCGATGGTTAAAGCCCTCCACGTCAACTAAAGAGGAAATCATGTCCAAAGTCTACTTGGAACAGTATTTGTCCTCCCTACACCCACCCATTCAGAGATGGGTACGTCAACACGCCCACCTTACTCTGGAAACCGCGGTTGAAATCGCCAGTGCCTTCAGTCGGGCACATGAGATACAGAAGGGACGTGAGGAGACTCCCTGGAGAGGCGGAACCAGCGGATCACACCGCCCACCTCGAACCCCAATACCTAGAAAACCTGACCCTATTACCATAGCGCCCGGAACACCCCTCTTTAGGACACCGCCACCCGGACCTCAATGTTACAACTGTGGGGGTCTAGGACATATAGCGCGTTTTTGTCCTCAAAAGGAGGAACCAATGGAGGTCGGAATAGCCCGCAATTATTATTGTTCCCAACATGGGAGAACACTACCTCCTTATCGGTGTAAGGTGTTGGTGAACGGACAACCCTTAACCGCCCTAGCAGACACGGGGTGTCTCCAAAGCGTTTTAAGACCCCAAGACCTTGACCAAGTACCAGGAACGGTTGATGGGACCGTGGCCATACAGTGCGTTCATGGTGATACAAATCAATACCCCACAACGCATGTTCGCATACAACACCCAACCGACCCGGGTTCCTCCCTGAAAATTGGTCTCATTCCCCGACTCCCTGAACAAATCATCTTGGGGAATGATTATTCACAGCTGACCGATCTCATAAAAGGGACCCCTCCAGAATCAAAAGACTGGTGGAGGGAAGCCCCTTTTGCCCAAGAAGAGGACCCTGAATGGCCTCCGTCCAAAACAAGGAAGAGTCGTAAACAGAGAAGAAAAGAAAAGGAGAAAAGCCAAGCGGCATACCCTGTCCGGGTAGAGGAGCACCCCTGGGAGACCGATAGGGATTTCCATGCTACATAGAGAGAGGACCCCGTCCTACACGAAGCCTGGAGCAAAGCCCTAGAGAACGAGGACCCCCTTCAAGTAGGTCCCTATTTTTTTTTTTTTAAACAGACTGTTGTATAGAAAAGGTAGTCCTACCCACCCCGCACAGCTCCTCATTCCTGGTCCCTTTCGTGAGAAAGTACTATACCTCGCCCACAGTCATCTATTGGGGGGATATTTCAGTGATGAGAAAACTGAACAAGCTATTCTCGAGAAATTCTACTGGCCAGGCATCCATCAACAAATCCGTACATATTGTCGGAGTTGTCCGATATGTCAGAAGAACAGTAGATATAAACCCTCCCGGGTTCCCCTACAGCCTCTTCCCGTTATTGATGAACCCTTTCAAAGGATAGGGATGGACATAATAGGACCCCTGTTACCCTCCAGAAGCGGCTGCCGCTATGTCCTCGTGGACTACGCCACCCGTTTTCCTGAGGCAATACCCCTAAGACACCCCGACACCTCAAACATAGCTAAAGCCATGATAGCGATGTTTTCCCGCGTGGGCTTTCCCATGGAGATCCTCACAGATCAGGGGACACCCTTTGTCTCTAAACTGATGAAGCAGGTGTGTAGCCAATTAGGCATCAAACAAATACGCACTGCGGCATACCATCCGCAAACAGATGGATTGGTTGAGCGTTATAACGCCACCCTAAAGACAACCCCAAAAAAAACTTCTATCCCTAGAAACACGAAAGTGGGAAGATATGTTGCCCCTGGCTCTGTTCGCCATTCGGTGTAAGGTCCAAAAGAGTACGGGGTATTCTCCGTTTGAACTCTTATACGGTCGTCAACCCCGTACGTTTCTAGATATGGCTAAAGAAACATGGGAAGCAGAACCAAACCAAAGCAAACCCCTCCTGGAATATGTAGACAAACTCAAAACGCACTTGGGGCAGGTCCGTGCTATAGTCCGACAGAATTTGGAGGAAGCTCAGACAGCCCAGAAAAAACAATACGACAAGGGAACAAAAGAGAGAACATTCACAGTAGGAGATCCAGTACTTCTTATGATGCCTTCCTCAGATCATAAAATGTTGGGCCAATAGCAGGGTCCCTACATTATACTGGACAAAGTGACCCCAGTGACCTGCAGAGTAGAAATAGATCCGACAAGAGTAACCTCACAAATATACCACGTGAATCTATTAAAAAAATGGATAGGTCCTCTCCCTGTCCTGCTAGGACAAGAGATAGAGAAGAGCCTCCTGATGGAACAATGTATAGATCAGGACTTACCCATGGATCTCAAAGAGTCCCTCCTAGACACTGTCTGTCCCCTACAGGGGATCTTCTCCCTGACCCCAGGGAGGACAACAGTAACAGAACATTCCATCAAAACCCAAACTGGTAAGAAAGTGCGACTTCGTCCCTACTGTATACCCGAGGCCCGTAGGGCCACAATCAGGGAAGAGGTGAAGCAGATGTTGAACATGGGGATAATCGAACCATCCAAGAGTGACTGGAACTCCCCTATAGTTCTAGTGCCGAAACCTAACGGCACAGTCCGTTTTTGCATAGATTTCCGCGAAGTCAATAAAATCTCTGACTTCGACGACTATCCTCTCCCGAGGGTCGACGAAATGATTGAGCGCATAGGGAATGCCAGATACATCAGTACCCTTGACCTCTGTAAAGGGTACTGGCAAATCCCCTTACGGGAACAAGACAGGGAGAAAACGGCTTTTTCTACCCCGGACTGCCTATATCAGTTCACAGTGTTGCCCTTTGGGCTACACGGGGCCCCAGCGACTTTTCAGCGAGCTATGAATCTGGTGTTACGACCCCATGAGAAATACGCAGGGGCTTATCTCGATGACATCATTATATATAGCGAGACATGGGAACAGCATCTCACTTACCTCTATAATGTGATTCACGCCTTGGGCTGTCATAACCTTAAGATAAACCCGGCCAAAAGTCACTTAGCAGCCCAAACGGTCAGGTATTTGGGTTTTCTTTTGGGTGAGGGTGTCATTCGACCCCAAAATAGCAAAATAGCCGCTATCGCCCAGGTACCATTCCCCCAGTCAAAAAAAGACCTCCGGGCCTTTTTAGGACTATTAGGCTACTACAGGAGGTTCATACCAAATTTTTCTCAAACCGCAGCCCCTCTCACGGATCTATTACAGAAAAGCGTGAAAACCAAAGCCCTGTTAAAACAATCCACCCCAGGACTGACCAAAGCTTTTGAGACCCTGAAAGCCGCGTTAACGACAGACACCGTACTCACCAGCCCTGATTACACACTTCCCTTCATCTTGCAAACCGATGCATCAGACCAGGGTTTGGGAGCAGTCCTTTCACAACGTACCTCTGAGGGAGAAGAGAAGCCAATCCTGTACATCAGTAGAAAACTGTACCCACGGGAAAAGAACTACGCAGTGATCGAGAAAGAGGCCCTCGCTATAAAGTGGGCCATTGAGTCACTGCGCTATTACTTAGAGGGACGAGAGTTCACACTCTATACCGACCATGCCCCACTAGAATGGTTAGCACGCAACAAGGGCCACAATGAAAGAGTACTTCGGTGGTTTTTGTCCCTACAACCATATAGATTCACTACAAAACACCGGAAGGGTGCAGAACAAACAAACGTGGACTTTCTGTCACGATACCCTATGGAGACAACCCCTACAAGAAGGACAGCTAGGGAAAGGGGATGTGAGGCGATTCCTGACAATGACAGTAGATACCTCTTCATCACGAACGCCCCGGTCAAAACATTCCGAAATCCCCACGAAGCCTCGAGGACTACCATCCGACGCCGTTGAGGATAACCACACCCCCTTGTCATGTGTCCTTACAAGAGCCAGTCTCGAGGTCGGAGTCGGCGGAAGGGGGCGGAACTGACCCCGGAACTAGAAACCCGAGGCCGGTAAATAGAACCCGAAGGCGGACGGAAGGCGGCGCATCTGCAGAGAGCGAGGAGGACGAGCAGGAGAGCCAGAGCAGAGAGAATACGGAGAAAAGCGTGAGTCGAGCTGAGGAAGCGGACGGCCCAGAAGGAGAGGAAGAGTGGAGCGAGCACTGGTGGAGCCCACCGGAGGACGCTGGCGAGCGGCCGCAACTCTGGAGAGTTGCGGCGGAGCCGGTGAGTCCTCAAGAAGAAGAGAACGGGGTAGTGGGAACAGGGGAGGCGGGAGGGGAACACATACCAGGGGTGGGATAGGGAGCGTCGGGGTGTACAGCACTAAAGACACGAGCACTGAATTGCCTTCAAAATCCGCACATCCCCTTCTAGGCACCCGAGACCAACCCGTCTTTATTTCTCAACCCTTGCCTCTAGGATACCGTATTTTTCCCTACCCCAGCTCCTCTCCCCTTTCGCTTATTGCACCTCCCTTCCTTGTCCATTGTGTTCAATCTTGTATCACCGACCGGGTGTGGTGACGGTTAGCACTAGGCACTGCACTCTATAGAGATAACGGCCGACGGCTCCTTCTTGTTTCTTCCCCCTTGTATGAGCCTCCGCAAGCCCACCGCCTTGTCAAGACTCACCCCGGGAGAAGACGAACCACCGAGACGACCAGAGGAGGCCCACAAGAAGGAGAGGGAATACCGAAAGGACACAGACCTTGTTTTTTTCATATAAATCTCCAAGACTGTCTGTTGTTATCAATAAACCCACTAAAAATTGCACACTACATCCAGCCTCCGCGTCTGTGTATCCTTCCCGCACTCCCCACACGGTCATAAGGCCACAGGTCTATGGCCACCAGAGTTCTGACCATACAGAAGTCTGTTCCTCAAATATCGAAATCTCTGTTTTGTCTGCATTCAGTTTTAACCAGTTCTCTTTTATCCAGATGTTTATTTCAGATATACAGCATTTGAACCTTTCTGCAACCAGCAGCATGCCATCTGCTATAGAAATGATGATTTGGGTGCTGTCTGCATAGGACAACACCTGAAAACCAAAGGACTACATCGGCTTAGCCAAGAGGGAAACATCTAAATTAAACAATGTGGGACTAAGAGAAGAGCCCTGCAGAACCCCACAAGCTAGCTGGAAAGATTCTGCCCTGAAATTCCCACAACTCACGGTGTGGGTTCAATTGGTCGGAAAGGACTCCAAAAGGGTCAGCGCAGTATCTATCAACCCCACCTGGTGCCGTCTTTGCACCAAGCGGGAAGGAGACACTGTATCAAATGCTGCGGACAGGTCCAATATTATCATAATGGTTGAGCCTCCCTCATCCACATGGCAATGAATGGAATCAGCAGCAGTCAGCAAAGCAGATTCACTAATATGACCACTCCGAGACCATTCTGAGAGGAAACCAGAAGGTCCTGCATGGTAATGAACTTGACCAATTCCTGGTTGATGTACTTTTAAAAACTCTTAGCTGGCGTGGGTAGGAGGGAAATAGGATGAAGATTTTTTAAGCCCTCAGGATCCACATTGGGTTTCTTTTTGAGGGGGATAACTATTGCCTCCTTCCAAAGTTGGGGAATTGTTCCAGTTATAAGTATCTGATTGTACAGCTTTTAAAGAAAGGCAGCAACTGGTCCGGTACCAACTGTAAGATTCTAGGGAGGCATGGGTCATTAGGAGAGCCAGATGCCATGTGCATGAGAAGATTTTTAACTTTGAATGAGATATTGGGGTGAGAGTAGATAATGTAGCAGTAGATGCCTGGCTAATCAAATCCTGTGAGGAGGGGGTTATCCTCATTCACATTAAAAGTGGATAAGAGCTCCAGAATCTTATCCCTAAAATATGCAGCAACGCTGTTGCAAATGTCTTGTGAGTTTTCCACAGCTTGCTGAATCGGGGGAGTGGAGTGATTTTTAAGCACTTTAAAAAGTTTTTGGGGAGTATTGGTGGCAGATCTTATTTTAATAGTAAAATACGACGACTTAGCCGCCATAATGGCATGTTTGTACCTGAGAATCAACTCTTTGTGCTTATATTTGTTTCTGGCGAAAGGATTGCCCTCCATCTTCATTCTTGCCTTTGGCACTGATGTCTGAGGTCTTTTTATTCCTCTGAGAACCAAGGATTGGATGATTTGATACTCGTACCAGATTTATTAGCAATAGGGATGAAGTGAGCGATGGCAGTCATCACATCAAACATTAAAATTATCTGCTGTAGGTTCCTGCGAACTATAACTTCTTTCTAATGACTCATTTAATATTGTTTACTTATATATAGTTGTAAAAAAAATAGTTTTTGTGTAATGTAACATTTGTTTATAATATTAACTTTAGGTGTTAGTATTCTAATGATTTTTTTATATTGTTTGAAATTTAAAAAGTGTAAATGTTTGATAGTTATTGTAGGTATTTAAGTTTCATTTGCAATTTTTAATTTATATTTAAAGTTTTACATTTTGATTACTTAATTTTATCATAGTAGTGGGCTGTTGTTTTTATTGGGGAATAGGGTGGGAAGTTTCTTAAATTACTCATATTTTTATATAAATGCAAATTAATTGGTTACTGTTTATGTAAATTGTCTTGTTTTTTACTTGTTGGAATAAAAATAAAAATTACAGTACATTAAAATGTTTTATTTTTTATGGTAATTTATATTCTAGTAGCTGGTTGCAGGTTTTGTTGTGCAATATAATGAAAGGTTAATTAAAGTATAAATTATTTTGTTTAACGCTAATTCATTTTTATTTATTAATTAGGTAATTAAAGATTAATTATATACATTGTTTTATTATGTAATTGTTCCATTATTTATTCTTTTTCAAATTTTACAGTACATTTAAATATTTATACATTTGTTAGTAATGTATATTTTAGTAGGGGGTTGTTGGTTTTGTAGAGGAATATGGTGAAAAAGCATTGATGTTAAAGGCTTTGTAAATTAACTGTTAATAATATTTAATTTATTAATTGATGATTTTTAGTTTTTTATTAATTTTGCAAATGTTACGTACATTATTTGTTTTATTTAGTAATTTAAGGGCTCATTATTATGACAGGCGGACGGCCACCGACAGTCAATTAATCTGCAGAGAGGGTATACAAAGCATTGCAGGAAGTCATAAACAAAGTAAACTCAAGGGACAGGGAGACCCTGTTATTTGAGGCAACAAATCCAAAAAGAAGGTTGGGGTGTTGCAGTTCAAATTGATCACAACCTATAGCAAAGAGGAAGGGCTTGCATGAAAAATACTGAATAAATACTCGTGCCATCTAAAAAATTATTTGATTATAGGACATTTGATGCCAAATAAACCAGGTGTCACGTTTAGAAAAGCAAAATCCATGTGTGATGAAATTGCAAAGAGTAGCCCAGAAATTACTAATAGAGATAATTGGTTAAAGGCAAGTCAGAAGTTCAGTAAATGTAGCAAACAAAAGGTATGCCAGTATAGAGTCAAAAGAATAGATTTTACCACACCATATTGTAAGCCTCCAAGCATAACCAGAGGAGCATATAATTGCAAGATGGAGTATGCAGTGTACGTATTGCTGTGCCCCGGTGGGTAGAAATATGTAAAGAATACAATACATCAGATTGACTGGCGAGTGCTGCAGCATTTTAGAGCCATAAAAAATAAAAATAAGTTGTATCTAGCATCTCGTCATGCTGCGGACAAACATGGTAACAATGACAAAGGACTAAGACACGGTGTGATTCATTTTGTTTCCAGAAGGTTATAGAGGGGGTAAATAGAGAAAAACAACTAAGGAAGTTTAAGTCAACCTAAATCTTGGATAGTAAGATCCAAGAAGGATTTAACATTGAAGAGGAATTATACACACATCTGTAATCCAGACCTCTCTCCTTTTCTGTAAGGGGTCATTAGAGACAAGTAGTATGCGCAAAAATTAGAAATCCTCTTTCCCAGCAAGGGGCCACAGTAGGACTCGTAGTATGTGCAGAAAATGAAGTATAATGTGGGACTCAAGTAGCCAGTGTCTAAATGATGAATTAGTATTGTAATTTAGAATGAGCCTACTTTGGCATCATTGTAAAATTATGTAGAAATCAAGGTATTAAGCGCACTTGCGTGAGACTGGGAAAAAACAGTCACAGAATTTCAATATAAAATTAAGTTTAAAAAAGCATAATCTAGAACTCTCACATATAGTATTTAAAATTATTAACTAATTTCATAATTTTGAATGAGCCCACTTGGGCATGATTGTAAAACTGAAGAACCTTTTTGATGAATTGAAGGCGATGTTTATTTACTGAGCGTTCTTTGAAAAATATCAGCAACTTGCACACGCAAGACATGGAAAAATATAAATATAAAGAAATTTCACTATGATTGTTGAATAGGGATAAATTCATGAGCACTCTAATAAGAAATGTTTATGTATGAATTGTAAAAGAAAAAAAATATCTTGATAAAAAGGTTTTTGAGTAAAGAAAAATCAAATGTAATAGCAGAATGTTTTTTGCTTTACGCACACAAGTTGCTCAAAGAAAACCACTAGTGAAGTAATTCTACTATGCCACTTGAAAGGAAGGGCATGCAAGCACTTTAAAAGAGTATTCAATATGGTGCCCCAGTTGGTGAGCAAGGCAGAGGGACGGCCGAAATGTGTTATTGCAGAATATGAATAAACACGTTAAAGCTTTGAAGTACTCTGGTGTGCTGGTGTCTGGTTTTTCGAGCTGACCTGGGAATATATATATATATATATATATATATATATATATATATGTATATATATATATATATATATAAATATATTCCAAGATAAGAAGAATTTGCAGTACAGATTTGGATTGCCAAAAAGCACAAAATGAATGCCGGGATAGGTTTCTCAGAAGAGGCTATTCCCTGGGAGTGGTCAACAAAGCCATGGTTAAAGCAAATGAACAGGGTAGATCACAGGCGTTGGCCTATAAACCTAACACCGATCAAAAGCTCCTATCTGAGACAACACAACCATCCAGATTGATTCTCACTTACAGTAACCAACACCAAACAATACGTAGGATTGTGAACAGGAATTGGGCATTGGTCAGAAATTATCCAGTCTTAGGTGCTAATTTGACCCGATCACCTAATATTACATTTAGAAAAGCCCGCTCGAAGAGCAATTCTTTAGTTAAAAGCAGTCCCGAGGTGAGAACCAATATATCATGGCTTAATGCAAGCAAAGGGTTCATCAAATGTGCGATATGCAAAGCATGTAAACATGGAGTAAGTAAAACTTAATATGTTACACCCTTTAGCAATAAACCAATCCGTATCGACAAAAAACTGACCTGCAAGACAGATTATGCAGTTTATGTGCTGGAGTGTCCTTGTGGCCTGCGCTATGTGGTCAGTACTAAGCTGCAGGTCCACAAGAGGATACTCCAGCACATAAGGGCAATTAACAACGGCGATATGTCGTATCCCGTTGCTCGGCATTTTGAGGAACTCCATGCCAAAAAATCACAAGAGCTCAGGTATTTTGTAGTGGACTCGGTCCCCCCTCTGAGAAGAGGTGGTGACCGTGAAGCACTTTTAAGGAAATTGGAGACCAAATACATATTGAAGATGGTCTGTAAAACACCATATGGTCTGAATTCCAGTGAGGATTTTTACACGTACCTTTAATATTTATGTTTTAAGTCCCCATGCTAATGTCTAAGCCTGCTGCTGCCTCATTATTGTTTTTACAATTTTATGTATAGTATGTTTTTGCACATTTTGCACATTTGAACATAGGAATTTACTGGTGACACTTTACATTGCACTGGCACTTTATCTTATGGCATGGAATGTTAGTTCAAAGCCCACTTGGGCTATATTTTTCCACTCTCGCTTTTTGAGAGAAATTGGTGATGAAATGTGATTGATTGAACCCAGTTAGGAATGGATTCTTTGCTGCTATATATATGGAAAAAGTTTACATTTGTTTTACTTTTTAATATGCATTTTATCCAATGTAATGGGTTTTTCATGCCTTTTTAACCTGGCAATTTTATGAGCGTTATATGTATTTTCTTAAATATTTATTTATTTAACTACATATTTAATTATATTTATATCGTTATTGCTCATTTTGCACATTACCAGTCTTGATATATTTGCTTCGCAAAGTCGAAAGGAAGTTTGGAGAGTGTGAACAAGTACTGCAATTTTTTCCATGTCTATGATGATTATGAGTCACGTTATTCAGCACTGTCACTTTAAAGGTTGCGACCGCTCCTCTAACATGTCATGTGATCAAGGCCCCTAGAGGGCTGAAACGCGTAATGGCGGCGGTGCAGGGCACAAAATAAAATAGAATTGCACCAAATCCTGGGTTCGCATCGTCTTTTTCCAAAGGTGTGAGCAAGAGGCGATTCACAAATATATATATATATATATATATATATATATATATATATATATATATATATATATATATATATATATATATATATATATATATCCAGCTCCTGTGCACCCCACTTACGGATCACTCTTAGGGCGGGTGCTTCTCTAAATACGGCGGTGCTTCGTGGTGATAAATTACTGCTCCAAGAATTTCTTTAATTTAAAAAAATATCAGCACTCGCGGGGTCGGTAATCAATAGATCTTTATTTCGCAAACAGCAAACAAACGCGTTTCGGAACCAGTCCTTCGTCAGTGTTTACAATTGATATTATGAAGCGCCATTTTTAAAGTATTTAGTAAAACAAAATCATAGAGACTGAAAGAGGATTATGGTCGCCTCTCTACCAAGCGCCATATTTGAGTGTTGTCAATTTGCAAATTCTGGTCTCATACCTAAATAACAGTTTACTACTTGAACCGATGTTCATGCATACCATTATATGACGTGCGCAGCCAAATTGATGACATATTACCATTTGTTATTCAAATTAAAAAACGTCCTCATTATTTACAACATTCTGCGCTTTTTGCCACTCTTAACAAAAATCTCGCCGTGGATCGGCATTGGGGCAATCTCCAAATGGAGATTGCCCCGGTTCCTCTTTTTAATTGCGCCGTGGATCGGCAAGTCTCTTTTAATATTAGGACAGCAGATATATTATTAATAATACCTTTTCAATTGTTAGGGACATATTAAATATCTAAATGTACTGCCAACTCTTCTCCGCTATTAAGCCCGTTCGGAGTCCTAGTTTGTAAATCGATTATATATCGTGACTCCAGTCTCCGTAATTTCAATACCCTGTCTCCCCCTCTGATGTTCATCGGGACATGATCAAGGCAAAAAAATTGTAATAGATCCCTACTACTTCTGTGTTTGATGGCAAAGTGCCTAGCGACAGGATAATTCAAATCCTTCTTCGCTATGGCACGTTTGTGCTCTAATATCCTTATTTTTACACTGTGAATCGTGCTGCCTATATACCGTTAGCAAATCCATCTCTCTGACTTTTGACTTCAATAGCCTTGCTTCCTTTGCAGTTGGTTTTAATTTGAACTATTTGTGCAATTTCAATTTGCGCACGAATTTGAAGAGATCTATCCTGGTCTGAGTGAACTCAAGACGGCTGTGCGGGCAAAAGGTGAGCACGAAATTGTAATACCGATTCCTCTGTGGCAGTCAGTATCATAGATGTTAAGTTCACTATTGTGAGATTGTCTGTTCTTATTGCCGTCTGCCTCTCCTGTTGCTTCGTGTCACCCCTGGTGTCACGTTGCCTCTTCCTCTTCCCCTTCCAGCCGCCCCTTCTGGTTTGCCTTCTCCTTCTGGGGGTTTGCTCTTCCCCCCTCTTAACCATGTTTGCCGAATTAGATTGAACTCCTCGTGAAAAGGAGTTTTTCGCTGTCCTCCCGAGGGACCTGCTGTTTCATCCTCCGAGGCCTCGTTTTCCGTGATGTCAGACTCCGATGTTTCCACCCTGGCAGCCGCTGGGTTTGGAGTTGCTTTTTTTCGCGACATCTCTTTTCTTGGCTCATCGAATTTCTTCGAGAACGTTAAGACTCTTCCCATAGCATAATCTCTTTCATCTCGTCCATACTTCTCTTGTCTTATTTTCATTTCATACTGGATCAGCCGTCTTTTCATTGTTTCCCTTAGTTCCTCTTGTTTATTTTTGGCCGCATCTTTAATTATTTCTTCTTCAAGTTCCTGTATGTCTTTCAGGGCTTTCTCTCTGTCGCTCCATGCAAATTTCACAAGTATCTGGAGCATGCCCTTACATGACGAGTCTGTGTGCTCCGCCCACTCCTCAAGGAGGAGCGGGTTCGGATTCTCATATGCTGGCACTGATGGCAAAGTGCCTAGCGACAGGATAATTCAAATCCTTCTTCGCTATGGCACGCATGTGCTCTAATATCCTTATTTTTACACTGTGAATCGTGCTGCCTATATACCTGAGGCCACAAGGACAACTCAGGCAATAGACGCAGTGTGTTTTTTGGCAGGTCATGAATTTGGTAATTCTCCTGTGGACTTTAGTTCCTGTAACCTCATAGCTAGGTACTCTTTTGCTAAAGGCACAGGCCTTGCATTTACCTTGCATGGATAGAGTCCCGAGACTCTATCCATGCAAGGTAAATGCAAGGCCTGTGCCTTTAGCAAAAGAGTACCTAGCTATGAGGTTACAGGAACTAAAGTCCACAGGAGAATTACCAAATTCATGACCTGCCAAAAAACACACTGCGTCTATTGCCTGAGTTGTCCTTGTGGCCTCAGGTATATAGGCAGCACGATTCACAGTGTAAAAATAAGGATATTAGAGCACATGCGTGCCATAGCGAAGAAGGATTTGAATTATCCTGTCGCTAGGCACTTTGCCATCAAACACAGAAGTAATAGGGATCCTTTACATTTTTTTTGCCTTGATCATGTCCCGATGAGCATCAGAGGGGGAGACAGGGTATTGAAATTACAGAGACTGGAGTCACGATATATAATCGATTTACAAACTAGGACTCCGAACGGGCTTAATAGCGGGGAAGAATTGGCAGTACATTTAGATATTTAATATGTCCCTAACAATTGAAAAGGTATTATTAATAATATATCTGCTGTCCTAATATTAAAAGAGACTTGCCGATCCACGGCGCAATTAAAAAGAGGAACCGGGGCAATCTCCATTTGGAGATTGCCCCAATGCCGATCCACGGCGAGATTTTTGTTAAGAGTGGCAATAAGCGCAGAATGTTGTAAATAATGAGGACGTTTTTTAATTTGAATAACAAATGGTAATATGTCATCAATTTGGCTGCGCACGTCATATAATGGTATGCATGAACATCGGTTCAAGTAGTAAACTGTTATTTAGGTATGAGACCAGAATTTGCAAATTGACACCACTCAAATATGGCGCTTGGTAGAGAGGCGACCATAATCCTCTTTCAGTCTCTATGATTTTGTTTTACTAGATACTTTAAAAATGGCGCTTCATAATATCAATTGTAAACACTGACGAAGGACTGGTTCTGAAACGCATTTGTTTGCTGTTTGCGAAATAAAGATCGATTGATTACCGACCCCGCGAGTGCTGATATTTCTTTAAATTAAAGAAATTCTTGGAGCCGTAATATATATATATATATATATATATATATATATATATATATATATATACTTGGGGGATGTCATTATTTTGATGAAATCTGCATTTTACAGAGAATTGTGAAATATTTTCCATACTTAACAGCAGTTCCCTCCAACATATGGGTATTTATACCACTGCATTTTGTGCATTAAAAGCACTCAATATGTCATATTTATACATTCACTGGAAAAAGATACTATTATATGACATTATAGATACATTATAGATAGGTGTTGGAATGAGACACATTTTAATGTTAAAAACAAACACTGAAATACACCAGGAATAACATCACTGATAACACAGTACTCGTTACACCAGAGACTTACTGAGTGGACATATATGGATCCATTGCATGGTATTAGGGTAAGCGTTGGAGGCAATAGTAATTGTGCATGTTGAAAGATATATGGCGCACTGTTTGTAAATCATTTCAGTGTAGGGTGGAAGTAGTATTCCAAGTTACATAACGTAAAGGCTGAAGGCACCGGATATGAGTTGTAGAGTTATGATTCAAAGACGGTTGTGGCATAAAGCCAAAGCCTATTTCAACATACGTTTGAGAAAGGCTAAAGCTGCTGTTGACACTAGATTATCTGTCAGTAGATATCTGGCCATATGCCCATGTTAAATATTTGCAAAGCAACGGTATACACATAGGGGCCGATTCCGATCTCGGCCGGTAGGGCTCCGAATCGGATTCGGCTTAACCGGATCCGATTCGGAGCCCTATTTCCCGACCGATCCGTACGCGCGTCCGGGCGAGCGAGTACGATGCGTATTCGCCGACCGACTCGTCTGGGCGTCCCGACCGCTACGACCGACTCGATCCCGGGTCGAACCGCACCGACCGACTCGCACGGACACGACTCGCACCGCGCAATGGAGACGTTCCCCGGCCGGGTAAGTACGATGTGCGCCGCGAGCAATCCGACTGAGCCGCGCACTCCGGCTCGAAAGAGCTGTCGGAGCCGTACTTTGGGGGTCCGTGTCGGACCCCCCTGTACGCGTAGCCGCGCGAGTCGCACACAGGGGGGACCCATGGGTCCCCCCTACCTGTGCTTGTACGGCGCGAATCGCTTCGCCGCGTACACGCTGTAGGGGGCGCACTTGTCCGCATCGCACCCATTGAGTCAATGGGAGCCCGCATACGCGTTGTACGACAGGCTCCCATTGACTTTAATGGGAGTCCGACCGACTCGAGTCCGATGGCATACGTGCGCATCGTACTCGTTCGGTCGGACTGCACGGGTCCGATTCGGTCAGAAATCTCTCCGGGTCCGGCTCGGTCGGGGAGATTTCCGGCCCGAATCGGAATCGGCCCCTAAGTCTTTTTTAACAAAGATGTTTATAAGATATGGATGTTTATCTCTATAACTTTGTTGACGATTTTAATGCATTGCAGAGTCTACAATAATATACAATATAAGGGTGTCTCATTTAGACATGGTTTATTTCACACTGGTGTTGTTAGCATGGCTGTAAGGTTGTGTGCCACTGTGCCCATCTCAGGAACATGTGTAGTGTAATTGATTAAACTACGAAGGGTTGTCCATAGGGCTTACCAGAATGTCTCTTTTCAAATGCAATCGAATACCTGACAACCTCTTGACTCATAATTGAGGGTCATGTGGTGTCTAAATGGGTAATCCCATTAAGATGAATAGAAGGTTTTTCACAGGTGTAGCGGGTTGAATTACCTTAAGTCCACCAACCCTATAGAACGGTGTCACATTGATTGCATCTTTTCATTAATGATGCCATTTGAGATGTCATCATTGATGTCATCAATTATGTAATTTAACATGTAATGAGTGATGTAATATGTGTGGTCATAAGCAGTGCATGGCAGAGATGAAAGTTTTAGTAAGCTCAGTGAGCTATAACTGGTGAATTACATTTTTACATTTGCTTTTAAACTTTAGCTTTTGTGTTAAACTATAATGTCACTTTTACCTCTTTAAAGTGAGCTAAAACCTTACTACCATACCAAATTGTAATGTCACTTAAAGCTTTGTTATTTTCAGTGAATTTCTGAGTTTTTTAATGTAAGGCATGATCTTATTTTCATCAGTAACTAAAGCGTCACTTTAACCTTTAGTCTTTTATGGGAATTTCTGGGTTTTGTTATCATATTCACCCAACTGCCCCGCTGCGCTCAACTATTGGATGTGCACAGTAGTGGGTTGCCCGCAGGGCCTGACCTTGAACTGCCACGGTGTGATATATTTGCCTACCAAAATACTACTATTTTAAAATTAGGGAGCTGTTAAGCGACTAAGAAAATGGGTTGGCTGAGTAAACATGTTGAAAGGGGAGGCTGTACTTATATAGATGTCACCACTCGCTTTAACAATTTTTAAGCCCTCTAAAAATACATTATGCTCAAATTACTAAAAACCCATACCTCTGCTGACATGTTTGACCTAGTGGTTTCATACCTTCATTAAAATTTCAAAGCTCATTTAATTCAGCATGCTCCTCAGGAAACTCCTAAAATTAACAACTGCTGTTCCAAGAAAATGGCGTTTAGGAGTGCCTAACTTTTGTCTTGAATACAGAATGTTAGCACTCTAGTTGTTCATTATAACTCTCTGGGAGACTTCAGTTTATTACTAGGGAGTTAACTGACAGACTGCTGCTGGTGTTGGAAGAACATGTTTCACTCTGCATGTTAGAATGGTTTTCTGAAATGAATGAACAAAATGTTTGAAAACTCTTAAAATATGTGTCCTCTTTTTAGCTTTCTAGATCACTAACTATAAGCTCTATGATAAAAAGAACCTCCTCATTTTGTTCTATTACTGCAGTCTCCACTGTTTGATATTCCTTTCAGTTTTGCAGCTTCGGTTCCATAAAGGTGGCATACAAGTCTGCCACACTTTCATCATAAATATAGAATGTTAGCACTCTAGTTGTTGAAGCTTCAATTGATCAATAGGGAATTTACCTGACAGATTGATGCTGGTGCTGAAAGTACATGTTTCAGTCTGTATGTCAATATTTTACTGACATTTTATAACCCCACAGAAAATGTGTCCTCATTTTAGCTTTCTAGAGCATCAACCATAAGTTTTATTACAAAGGGAATCCGCCCATTTAGTTAATTTCTAAAGGAAGTGCTATGGGTTTTACAGCTTTGAGTCCATCAAATGGCATTTAGGTGTGTCACACTTTTGTTATAAATACAGAATGTTCTTGCTCCAGTAGTTCAAAGGAATACTGGTGAGTCTTCAGTAGAACACTGGGAAATCAACTGACAGCCAACTGCTGCTGTTGGACGTACATGTTTTACTCAGAATATCAGACTTTATTCTCAGATGGCTGAGGAAGATAGTGTGAACTTAAAGAAAATGTTCTCTCATTTTAGCTTCTGGAGAACCTTCCATAACCTTTGTGAGAAATTATGAGAGAAAGAGTTTATCTCAAACATAGTTCAACAAATCCCAGCACAGGGTCAGTATTTTTCACAGGGTAAAATCATCTGAGAATGCACCAGAGTGGCTAAAATGAGTATAACACCACCAACAAATGATTTATATTATGACTAAAATCAGTTATCACCCCTTATACATGTTCCTTTTTTGTGACCCTCAAAAGCTGGCATTCTCTACAGTGCATTTCAATGAGGACCATGTTCTAGAATCCTGAAATTGCTGCCACAACATGTTCATTTTGTGGCAAGACAATCAAGGATAGGCTCCCTTTGGAAATTCCCCACATGCCCCTGGGGGTCAGGGTGTAGTCACACCATATCCCTTATATTTTAAAATCATTTTCAGGACTCAGGGACTATGTCTCATCAATGGACCCTTTAGAGATTGTTGCTGATCTGGTGTAGACCTTATGTTATGAGCAGGCATTCATAATGTAAGCCTGAAGTGCTTGCATGAAAAGGATGTGCTTCTCTGAATTATACATTGTGGGCAAAATCTGCAACAAAGTATAGCTGTGCTATAGTTAGGCCTAGAAGGAAGCTAGTGTGACATGGTCAAAATAGATTCTGAGTGCATATTCCATGTGACTTTTGTCAAATTTGCACTCCTTTGCACCTGAGGATTTGTCATATTTCTTTGACTCTGCTCTAATGAGATTCCTAGCTTTTGTTCCCATTGCTGGGATACAATAATTACTCTGCTGGCCAGCTGGAGGATCAAAGGCATCTCAACACAATAGGGCAATTTACCTGTGCTTGGGCTTGGTCCTGGGAAAAGAACAGGTGGGGATAGAATGTGAATGTGATCATTACTTTTTACACTGCTGTCGGCCTGGGAACACTCATCTCAATGAGGACAAAGGGGATATGTTCAGACCTCTGGAATCAATCATAGGAGGGAGTCCTCTTGATATTTTGGAGGGCAGCAACCAGGCAGTAGTGGTAGTAAAGAGCATGGCTTCTGACTCTCAGAGTGGTCTTTCAACAGACCACTTCAAGCACCATTTCAAAATGTCCAAAATTGTTGTGCTAGAAGTTTGGGACAGGGATGGCTGATAATGTGCCATCCCTGGACTGGACAGGGATGTCTCCGCTGGAGTATTCTTCCCCCAGTTAAAAACAACTACACAGGGGAGGAAAAGAGAGAGAAGATGGATTTCACAAGACTCTAAATTAAGCATGAAAGGACTCTGTGAATTAACAGATGCAGCCACGCCCCCTTCAGCATGGCATCCGGCCTCCCAGCTGTTCTGCCCTCCCCTTAACTACTTAATGGCGGCCGCTGCGCAGTGAAGGAGCAACTCCACTGACCTTGTCAGTGCATTGCTCCCCACACCACACAGCTCCACCTTTGTAGCTATTACCCTTGCACTCTTGCTCTGCTGCCCCGTGCACTGCCAGGCCCAGAGTTCGAGGCACTCTCTACCTGAGTCTCTGTCTCTCTGCTTTCCTCTTTTCCTCCTGTTCCGCTATTGCCTTGCGCTCTTCTGCTCTCTTCTACATTCCTTTCTGTTATTTCCTGCTCATTTATTCTATTTTTCCTCTTTATCCTTATTTTTTTGTCTTCTGTGCCTCCGCTTTCTGCCCTTGCCGCCAATCGTCCCTCACAGCACCGCCCCCCTCCAGTGCTGCTTCCTGCCTCCCAGTTGTCCTACCCTCCCATTCACTACTTAATGGTGCCCGCTACGCGGGCGCGCCGTCCTACCCTCCCCTTCACTACTTAATGGTGGCTGCACCACTGGTGCACCAAAGACGCACCAAAGGCAAACCCATCTGCGCCTGGACCGTGCCCAGTGCCATGGACCCTGGTTCCCAGACCCTCCATGCCCTCAAAACTTGGCGACCCACAGCCTGCCATTTCGCATCACTGAAGGACACTCAGAGCCCGTTCTCCTGCCGCAACTGCAAATGCACCTTCATCCACCGATGCACACCAAACCCACCGGCCGCACGACCCACAAGAACCAGTCCTGTCCGACTCAACTGCATCCTGCTCAACACCCGCTCCCATCACAGGCACACCGTGGAGATCTGGGACCTGCTCGACTCCACCTCCCCCGACATTGTCTTCCTCACGGAAACCTGGATGAATCCAACCTCAGCACCGGACATCTCCACTGCCATTCCTGTTGGCTACAAGATCATTCACAAGGACTGGGCCAACCGACCTGGAGGAGGCATCGCCATCGTTCACAAAAACACCCTCCGCCTCACTACCCACTCGGACGACCACTCGACCAACATGGAACACCTCCACTTCCAGGTCCAGACCAACCCGAACACCACTCTCCGTGGCACTCTCATCTACAGACCTCCCGGCCCCCATCCACCCTTCAGCGAATCCATAATCGACTTCATCGCACACCATGCTCTCGCCTCCACAGACTACATTCTCCTCTGTGACCTCAACTTTCACCTGGACAACTCTAACAACCAAAACACCTCATCTATTCTGGAGAACCTCGCCACCGTCAGACTCAACATGAGTCACCTCTCCAACCCACTCAGCAGGACACACGGTCTACCCAATTTCCTCCGCCAGCAACAACATCATCTTCAGTCACACCTCCGAGCTACTCTGGACCAACCACTGCTGCATCCACTTCTCCTTCACCAAACCCACTGTACACCACCAGGCTCATCACTACGCTCGCAGAAGCTGGAACAAGGTCACCTAAAATCAGCTCACCACCTCCCTCAGCAAACCCCACCCCCAACATCCATGGACGTCAATGCCTCTGCGCACAACCTTCACCTATGGATCTCCAACTGAGCCAACAGACTGGCTACCCTCAAGAAACCCTCAGGTAAGCAACCCTCCAAAAAAGCCAGATGGTTCTCTCTCGCCCTTCAGGAATCCAGACGCACCTGCAGACGGCTCGAGAGGAGATGGAGGAACAGAATGATCCCAGAAGACCACGCAGTCTTCAAAACTGCTGTCACCGCACACCACCACCTCATCAGAACAACAAAGAGAACTCCCTTCCAAGAACACATCAATCCCAACGTATACAATAGCTAAGAACTCTTCGCTATGGTCAAAGAATTTGCCAAACTCAGCACAGAGACAGCAGACATCCCTCCCTCCCAAGACCTCTGCAACAACCTCAGCACCTTCTTCCACCACAAGATCATGGAAATCTACAACAGCTTCGCTACCCAAGACTCACTCACCCCACCTCACCCACACCCACCGCATCCAATGACTTCAGACACCAGCAGACCCTGCTCTGCTGGACCCCCCTCACCACTGATGACACACTCAAGATCATGAAGAGCATCCACTCCAGAGCCCCCTCTGGCCCCTGCCCACACCACATCTTCAACAGAGCCAGAACCCCCATTGCCCCTGAACTCTGCCACACCATCAACTGCTCCATCTATTCTGCCACCTTCCTGGAACAATGGAAACATGCAGAGATCTACTCCCTGCTCGAGAAACCCACTACAGACCCTATGGACCTCAAGAACTACAGACCCATCTCTCTGCTCCCTTCCCATCCAAAGTCATTGAGAACAGCGTCAATGCCCAACTCACCAAGTTCATTGAAGCGAACCTCATTCTGGACCTCTCCCAATCCGGCTTCAGAAGCAACTACAGCACCAAGACTGCGTTCCTCGCCACCACAGACATGATCACCCTCCTCGACCAAGGTGAAACTGCAGCCCTCATCCTCCTGGACCTCTCGATCGCCTTTGACATCGTCTCACAACACACCCCCTATGAAAGACTCCACGACACTGGCAGCCGCAACAAAGCCCTGGAATGGATTCGCTCCTTGCTCATCAGCCAACTCAGAGAGTCAGACTGCCACCGTTCCACTCAAAACCCACAGAGATCAGCTGCGTAGTGCCTCAGGGCTCCTCCCTGAGCCCCACTCTCTTCAACATCTACATTGCCCCACTTTCAGCCATCGTCAGAATCCGCAGACTCAACATTGTCTCCTATGCTGATGACACCCAGCTGGTTCTCTCCCTCACCGTTGAACCCACAGCCACCAAAAGCAACTTCCACAACAGAATGAAGGCAGTCACCACTTGGATAAAGGACTGCTGCCTCAAGCTCAACTCAGACAAGACCAAAGTTCTCATCCTGGGATCCACCCCCTCTGCTTGTGACGACTCCTGGTGGCCCACAGCACTCTGAACCCCCGCACACCAACAGACCACACACGAAACCTTGTCCTCATCCTGGACTCCTCACTCTCCATGAACCACCAAATCAATGCCGTCTCATCATCCTGCTTCCACATGCTTCGCTTGCTTCAGAAGATCTTCAAATGGATCCCCACTGATTCCAGGAAAACGGTCACCCAAGCTCTTATCAGCAGCAGACTCGACTATGGCAACACACTCTACGCTGGCATCCCCCATAAACTCCTCAACAAACTACAGAACATCCAGAATGCCTCCACCAGATTCATCCTGTACATCTCCCGCCGTAGCCACGTCACCTAAGAGACCTTCACTGGCTCCCAGTCAACAAAAGAATCATCTTCAAGCTCCTCACACACGCCTACAAAGCCGGACCTGCATACCTCAAACATTGCCTCTCCTTCTACACACCCACCGGACACCTCCGCTCCGCCCAGCTGGCCCTGGCCACTATCACACGGATCCCCAAGACATCAGCTGGAGGAAGATCCTTCTCCTACCTTGTTGCAAAGACCTGGAACACCCTGCCTCTACACCTCAGGCAATCACCATCACTGCCTCAATTCAGGAAGGCCCTCAAGACCTGGCTCTTTGACTGAATCGCAGTACATTCGACGGACCAGCAGTGCCCCGCACAGCGCCTTGAGACCCTCACGGGTGAGTAGTCGCGCTTTACAAACACCCTGATTGATTAAAATCACTCAAAGAGAAGGGAGACACTGGGTAAAGGTGTCTGATTGATTGCATCAAGCTGTATACTGTGGTGGGTGGAAGCAACATGTAAGTGACAATTTAAAAGACCAATTGATCAAGTCCACAGAACAAACCACCGGCTATGCACTTATATTATTTATTCATTTTGTAAAAACATTAGAGTGCTAACACAGCAAAATAACACAGCAAAAGCTGTCTCAAAAGCCAGATCTAAAATGCTTTCCTATAGCCTAACAGATTTATCCATAACTGGAGCGGTATTATTATCTCCTCCATAACAAACCATCAACATGGCAACGGAGATGTAAATGTGAATGTACTTTTAAATAAGTAGTAACCAAGGCCTACTTGTCAACACTTTAATGCAACAATATGCTAAGTTAAATGTTTATCAAACTTGGTTCAGTGCATATAAAAGATTAGACTAAGGTCCTGCTTGTGAGTAAGCTGGTAAATTCTGATCTTCGCGTAAACACCTGGATCTGTATTTTGGCTGCAGCTGTAATTCGTGCACCTTCACAGTTATCCACCGATGAATTTTAGGAGGTCAAACCAGCTGAAATTTACTGGGTGAAAACAGACAACATATTCTGGTGCACGCAGAATTCTAAGCATAAAGCACTATGGGGCACATGCATCAAGCCTTTTTCCATTTCCAAACGGGCCGATTTGCAGAATCGGCCCATTTGCAAATGGAAAAAGGCCTTTTCAGATGCATGTACCTTTTGTCATTCGCAATTTAGGTAATCGCAATTTTTTGCGATTACTTGAATTGCGAATGCATTTAGGGAATCGCAATTTGTGAATCCTTATTTGCCGATGCATGTAGTATTTCCTAAATGCGAACTGTGCATTTAGGAAATGCTAATTACCATCAACTTCAAGTTGATAGTAATCTGTGCATGCTTTGAAAAATGCACAAAAATGCATTTTTCAAAGTGTCATGTAGTGCACACATGCCCTTAGGGCATGTGTGTGCTTCACATGTGCACACTTACCTTTTTTTGAGGGGTGCTTCAGGCGGCCTTATGCCCCCGGGCACCCTTGGATTTGCATTCGCAATTTGCGATTACCAATTTGGGAATCGCAATTTGCGAATGCATTACCATTCAGGAATGAATGGAGTCACATTAGCTAGTAACGATTCGCAATTTCCGAATCGCTATTAGCAAATGTTAAGGAATCGCAAATTTGATTGCGATTCCTACATGCATAGGCATTTGCGATTACCAAATAGCGATTCCTTAAAAATCGCTATTTGGTAATCGCAAATGAGGAGTTTGATGCATGTGCCCCTTTATTCCATATATAATTCCTCAATTTTCAAAGAAGAAACTTGGAATAGTAGGTATTTACTGTATCCAGGAAATGCATGCCCCGCAGTGTTTATGTTTACCGGGTACAGTAAATACCATGAACGTACCAGACATCTTGCAATAACGGCCTATGGCACTACATCGCTTCAGAACTCCGTGCTCTGATTGTGTGCCACCGATGACAAACAGTAAGATGTTTATTTACATATTTGAATTTAGTCTGATAATATCTGTATTATTTTAAAAGCAGGAGACTGACAGCTGGCACTTAAAACTACTGACTATTTTAAGCAAGCAGATGAAGAGAAAACTAACTTAAGAGAGTGGAAAAATGAAGGATCGTCAGACTGTCCACATCTGAAATGGAAAAGGAAGAGCCCACATCGAATTTTTTTAATGCACTTCATTCACAGCCACCAAACTGACGTGGGAAAGGATATGGTTCATGTTTTTAGCAGCTGGCCGCATAAGACGACGATGTCTCACTATCACACATTACTCAGTCAGAGCTTAGCCCATGATTGATCGCCCGCAGAGCTCGGTTATGTGCAAAGGAACAAAAAACAATTCTGCTTTATTAGATCCCAGGAGACTCAGGAACAGAATGAGTTTTGGATTAATGCAAACAAGGCAACCAATGAGAAAATTATCACGGTTTAATATGATAATAAAAGAGAAGTGAAAATTATCCCTGGAGTTATGATAATCGTTAACCCCTGCTACACCGCAGAACTAGGATATTATGGGTTGGCAGCTCTACCTGGCTGAGCTCGGCAGCGGCCACCATTGGACCTGAGGACCTATCATGATGGTGTGCGCTCATGCATGGCACAGCTGTGCACCTGTTTCCTTACGATGCATTCACTAAAATGCACATATTTAGAACGACATTTTCCCAAGTTAGAGCATGAGCTGCCGACAGCACAGTCAGGAAACAGTGAGCAACGAAGGCCTCCGAGCTGTTTTCAGCTTATGCACTATGAGATACTAGTACACATGGCAGTTGCATACAAACAGGCGCCCACCGGTCCCCCTCGGACGCCCTCTGTATCAGACTGCCTCACCAGTCTGGTCACATCATAAAGAGCTGTTTCTATGTGTGCCTTGTGCAGCACACACAAAAACAGCAAATTGCCAATGATTGTTTATGGGCAGGAAGGTGTCCCTTCCTGCATGTAAACAATCATTTCCCCCAATGCAGACTGCGTTGGCGCTAGGCAGCTGAAGTCAGCGCCAGTGCTAAGGGAAACGCAGGGGTGCGCCGTATTTTTGTGCCTCCCTGCGTTTTCAGAATGGAGAAGCATGGTGTTAGCAATGATTACTTAACTCCACGCTTCTCCATTCTGTTGTAAATTGCCCCTTGGTCTTAAACAGGCGAAACGAGGAGAAATGCTTTATTTCTCCTCGTTTTTGATGTTCACATGTGTGCTGCCTTGTGCAGCACACATAGAAACAACAAATTACCAATGATTGTTTATGTGCAGGAAGGTGACCCTTCCTGCACATAAAGAATCAAAAAAATAATTACGTTTTGCAACTTCTATGTGTGCTGCATCAAACAGCACACATAAAAGTTTCAAAACGCCATGAATGATTGTTTATGTGCGGGAAGGGAGACCTTCCTGCACATAAACAATCTTTTCCCCCAACGCAGACCCCCTTGCACTCTGGTGCAAGGGTGCCTGTGTTGGAGCTAGGCAGCTGAAGTCAGCGCCAGCGCTAGGGGAAATGCAGGGGTGCGCCGCATTCTTGTGAATACGGCGCATCCGTGCGTTTTCAGAATGGAGAAGCATGGGTTGCAGTATTTGCTTAACGCCATGCTTCCCCAATGTGTTGTAAATATGCCACTAGGACTCTTAATTGTATGCCAATTTGTGGGTGGAGTTAGGGAAGTTCAGACAACAGCTGCTCATTATATGGACAAGATATATTTATTTGCACGTTGCCTTCCATATTTAACATGCTCGGGTTTCAGCTGCCACTGGCCTTTTGAATTTGCGTGATGCATTAGAAATTCTGTATAAAGATTGACAATGTGTTTTAAAAAGCAACTCCTTTGCTTCTCATTGGAAGACCTTTTCTTAAGACCCTGTGCTAACTGGTGTTTGCTACACAGTGTCTATGATGGCGGCCTAGTGTTGTAGGTTTGCGTATATGTTTGCATCCCTCCATTTGTCCTTTTGCCTTCTCTCCCTTCTGTACCAGCCATCTACTCCTCCACATCCCTTTCCCCATCTGCATCCCCTCCCTTGCCCATATCTGATCTCTTATGTCACCTCATTTCCCTTCCTTTCTACTCCCCTCTCTTCCCTGATCATGCAGGAATGCTTGGAATGCAGAGCAGACCTTCGAAGTGCAGTCTCTGTTTGCCTACAACAAGGTTGGCATTACCTGTTTAGAACACCCTTGCAAATCGGCATGCAGCCTTTTTCTTTTTCTTTTGTCTACACAACCTTTTCTTTTAGTTATAAACGCTGAGCAAACGCAGAGAATAAAATGCCTTAAAAGTGACAGACTGTTTTTATGCTCTTACATTTCAATGTTC
Organism: Calotriton arnoldi; assembly: GCA_963921515.1. NCBI lineage: Eukaryota > Metazoa > Chordata > Amphibia > Caudata > Salamandridae > Calotriton > Calotriton arnoldi. The sequence continues at coordinate 33,681 of CAWUFW010017337.1, read as the reverse complement.
CCTCTCTAGCATCAAAAAGTTCAAAACGTAGTTTTAAAAACAGCACTTTAGGCTCCTATGAAAGTGCAATATCGAGGTAACTGTAGTATATGGCCATTTGGTAAGTCATGCATTTATTTAATTATATATGTAGAATGTAGAGTTCTTCCAACATTCTGTATTCTTTGTCATGGGCATTTATGGCGGTGGTAGAATGTTGTATCATTCTGATGAGACCTGACCAGCCTTGTGCTTGTACTGATAAAGCTTCCAATAAAGAGCTTACTTACTTCGACTATCTTACTGCTTCGTCGATGTTACTACATCGTTTTGGCGACGATCTGGGATCTAGTCTACTGATCTCCATACTAAAGATTGAGAAGCCGTTTTCTTTGAGGCTATCTCCACCGAAGACCGTACTTTTTCAATCTACAACAGCAGTGCTTTGCCGGTCACTTGAATGTGTTTGTGTTTCTTGCGCAACTCAGGGTGATTTCTTCTTCAAGAGCCGTGAGCGTGTCAACTGATCTTCGTTCCTCAACGGTTCTCTACTTTGTACCGTGAGTACCGTTAGTACTTGTGAACTTGAAAATGTAATGTGAGTGTGCGCGAGTTAGTCATTTTTCTTTTTTTTCCCCTATCCTCATTTATTTTGGGCGCTGGAACATCCTATCAAGGCCACAGCGCTCTCGCCACTCACCAACGTTTTTTTTTTATACGTTCGTCTTTGAACGCAAACGCCCGGCTCCAACGTTCTCTTACTTCGCTCCTTATTCCTCCTGCAAAGCACTGTGGGTGCATTTGTGACGCTCAAGGTCACGTTACGTAACCCGACGCGGCGTACGTGCCGCCATCTTTCTTTTACCTCGCATATTTCAAATTACTTCGTCAGTGTCTCATTCCTCCGCATTTCCGCACAGATTTGATGTGCATATTGCGCAATGCCACCGATCCTCTTCTCATTTCATAAGTGAGTTTTATTCAATTATTCTACATTATACTGTCACCATGGATGCAGCTTCTACTTCTTCTACTAATGCTATTGTTTCTATTAACTTAACTAATCCCAAAGAATTTCTTTCTGCACCAGGGGAACCAATTGTTAAATGGCTTGAGTGGAAAGATTATTTCCTAAATTACATAGCCACTCAAGAAGACAATGTGGGTATTTTATCTCCTGAGAGGAAGAAAAGGATTTTGCTTCATTGTTTAGGATCCGAAGGTTTAAGGGTTTATAACCAGATGCAAAAACCAGAAAGAGCTGGTGACATTGATGTGTTTAAAGCAGCAATTCTTGACCTTACTGAACACTACTCTCCCACAGTATGCATTGGAGTCACCAGACGTGCCTTCTTTAAAAGAAAGCAACTCCAGCACGAATCCGTGGAAGAATATGTCTCTGCTTTAAAGATTTTAGCTGCGCCTTGTAAATTTGGTGCATTACACGATGAGTTCTTAAGAGATCAAGTTGTGGTTTGTACAAAAAACAAAGGGATACAAGATAGATTGTGGATTGAAGGTGACTCAAGTCTTAAAGATGTCATTATATTAGTCAATAAAGCTGAACTTTCTGAAAGGAGCTCCAAGGCTTTATCTGATCAGAATGAGCCATCCAATTCAGTCAACAACATTATCGAATCCAAGAAAGGAAAAGAAAGTTCTAAAAAGTCTGGTTTTACTCAAAACAAAACTTTTAATCCTAGAAACTCTTTCAAACCTAGATTCAACCAATTTGATTCTGCTTCATTCGCGTGTTATCGTTGTGGTAGTAAGTCCCACAACGCTGGTTTGACAAGTGCCCAGCTAGGTCAACCAAATGTTCTAACTGTGGAATTGTTGGACATTTTGCGAAATCCTGCAGAAGGAAAGTTTTACAAAAACCCAAAGTCACGTGTCTTAATGAAACTGACTCTGATTCATCTTCTTGTGACTCTAATGACCAACATGATCAATATGCTTCTGAACATAGAAAATGTAATGTTGTCCTTAATGTTATTTGCACTAATAGAAGTAAACCGTTATGTATAGTTAAATTTGGTGGTATTCCCTTACAGGTTGCTGCAGATTCTGGCTCACCTTTCACCATCATTGCTAAAAGTGTGTGGGATGCCAATTTAGTCGGTGCGCTCGGTCCACACCTAGAGCCCGCTGATGTATTACCTGAAAGTTTTACGGGCGATAAAATTGATTTATTAGGATTTCGGTCCTTGGTTTTTAACTTTAAAAATCGCTCTGCTGTTTGCAAATTGTACATAGCATCCGAAGGCCCATCTGTTTTGGGCTGGAAGGATCAGAGCGCATTACATATAATTCTCGACCCTAACAGTCCAGAACAAGTCCTGGTAGCGTGTGAAAGCGAGAGCACCAAGAATTGGGCTCTTAAAGAGTTTCCTAATGTTTTTTCAGGGAAAATTGGTAAGCTTGAAGGATTTTCTCATCGGATCAGGCTTAAAACTAATGCTGTACCTAGAATACACAAGGTGAGGAATATTCCCGTAATGGTGAGGGATGAAGTTAAGAAAGAACTACTCAAATTACAAGACAATGGTATTATTGAACCTGTGGAGGCATCCGAATGGATTTCTCCATTGGTTATAGCAAGACGTGCCAATGGGAAAATCTGTCTCTGTGTTGATTTAAGAAGTCTAAATGAAAGCATAATTGTAGACCAATTTCCTTTGCCTAGAATTGATGAAATGTTATCTCTTACCCGTGGTTATAAATGTTTCTCCACCATCGACCTGTCGTCGGCCTATCACCAAATTACTTTACATCACTCTAACCGCAGTTTAACAACTTTTTGCACGCCCTTTGGTTGTTTTCGTTTTAAACGTATGCCTTTTGGATTAGCCTCTGCGGCTGCGGTTTTTCAGAGATTAATGTCCCAACTTTTTAGTGATATGCCTGGTATTACCTTTTTCCAGACGACATTCTCATTATGGGCCGGGATCCCCAACAACATGATTTTAGACTTAAAAAAAAGTGCTTCATGTCCTTGATAAGCATGGTCTTACTGCTGAAGTATCCAAGTGTAAATTTTCAGAGAATAAAGTGATCTATTTGGGTCACGAAATTAGTGAATTTGGTATCAGACCCAAAACAAAACTTGTTAGAGCAATATTAGATGCCCCTGCCCCCAAATCTAAGGATGAATTGAGATCATTTTTGGGTTTGGCTGAGTTTTACTCAAAATTCGTTAACAATTTTTCAGAGAACACTCATGCCATGAGAAATTTGCTTAAAAATAAAGTTTCCTTTTCATGGTCTGATGAATGCCAACAGGCCTTTCTTTTAATCAAAAAGGCTATTTGTGGTGCTCCCAATCTCCATGGTTTTGATCCTTTTGCTCCCACATTTGTAACTACTGATGCCAGTTCCAATGGTCTTGGTGCTGTTTTAACCCAAATTTCTGAATCAAAAAAGAAGTTGTTATTGCATTTGCATCAAGGTCCCTTACACCCACAGAAGAGAAGTATTCTGTGATTGAAAGAGAGACCTTAGCAGTTGTGTGGAGTTTGGAACATTTTAGAAAATTTCTGTGGGGCAAGAGATTCAGTGTCAGAAGTGACCACAAGCCACTTACTAAACTGCTCACCACTGATGGTCTTTACAGGGCTACTGCAAGAATTTCTAGACTCTCCATGCGTCTTCAAGATTATATATTAGACATTCAATATGTTCCTGGAGCCAAAAATGTAATTGCAGACTGCTTAAGCAGACTTTCATTACCTGTTACCGAAATTGACTCCAGTTCTTGGAATGATTTTTCGGTTGCTAATATTCTTTATAATGAGAATCGTGGAAATTGTATTTCCCAAGAACAATGGTTAGAAGCGGACATTCAAGATTCTCTTTTAAATGATGTAAAATCTAAAGTTATTAATGGTTGGAACATTTTTAACAAAAAAGTTCTTACTGATAGTCTCAGACCTTTTTGGGAAGTCAGGGATGAACTTACTGTCACTGACAATTTTGTTTTAAGAGGTGATAAAGTAATTCCTCCCACATCTTTGAGGGAGTGTATCATCCATTTGTCACATGAAGGCCATCCCGGAATTTCTCGTACAAAGTACAGAGTCAGAGATTTTTACTGGTGGCCTGGTGTTGACGGTTGTGTAGAAAAAATTGTTAGATCATGTATTAGTTGTGAAACTTCAGATAAGTCCCAAAAAATTTTTAATCCACCTTTAGGTGTAGTTCATTCTCCAAATTTACCATGGGAAAAAATTGCATTGGATATTATGGGTCCTCTCACCCGGATAGATGGCACGATCAAATTTGTTCTTGTCCTAGTTGACCTATATTTTCCAGGTGGTTTGAACTCAACATTGTTGATAAAATTGACACGAAAACTGTTATCAATTTTTTAGAATCTGTTTTCTTGCAAGAAGGATTCCCTGCTTCTGTACTTACTGATAATGGGGTACAATTCAAATCTAAAGAGATGTTGAGTTTTCTCTCTGTCAATGGAATTAAGCAACATTTCACTCCTTTGTATCATCCTTCCAGTAATGGTATTGTGGAAAGGTTAAACAGAATTATTAAAGATACTTTACAGTTATGCAGGAATTCTAAACTGTCTTGGGAAGATGAGTTAAAAAAGATGTTATGGTCTTACAGAGTTACGCCACATCCCTCCTTGGGCAAGAGTCCTTTCTCCCTTATGAGATGTAGAGTTCCCTTCTCCAAGACCAATCCTGGATGGATGAAGCGAAATGGTATGTTTTTTTGTAATATGGATGTTGTCAAGAGCACTTTGACCAATTCTCAGACAAAAAAACAAAATGTATTATGATGCCAAACATGGTACCCGACCAGCGGATTTGCAAGTTGGGCAATGGGTTTGTGTTAAAAGTGCTAAGAAAGTACCTAAAGGTTTCAGCAAGTTTTCCCAACCTAAGAAGATCTCTAAAATTCACCATAACACTGTCGTTTTGGACATTGGTGAGACTTGGCACATGAGTCGCTTAGCTTTAGCTCACTCTGGGCCTAATGACTTAGCCTCCTCTTCTCACTATTGTTCATCTTCTCCATTTTGGAGTTATGACATTTCTCTTGAGTCATCTCCTGTTGTTCCTTCTGATTCCATCAACGGTTCGGGTAATGTTTCTCATGATGTACCTGTCATTGCTAGACCTGTATCCAATGCTCAAACTTTTTTTGGTAGAATTGTCAAAAGACCTGAAAGGTACAACGAATTTATTTGTTATTAAGTTTTTTCTTCTTCTCTTTCTTTTCAAAGGGGAGGATGTGTAGTATATGGCCATTTGGTAAGTCATGCATTTATTTAATTATATATGTAGAATGTAGAGTTCTTCCAACATTCTGTATTCTTTGTCATGGGCATTTACGGCGGTGGTAGAATGTTGTATCATTTTGATGAGACCTGACCAGCCTTGTGCTTGTACTGATAAAGCTTCCAATAAAGAGCTTACTTACTTCGACTATCTTACTGCTTCGTCGATGTTACTACAGTAACTTTGCCGTGCTGTTTTTTTGGTAAGTTCTTGCTATTCATGAGCAGAGTTGCTTTGTCTTGACGGATTTCAAGGGTGTATCTCTGGATTTAGTGATTACTGTCGTCTTCAGAGTCTGTTTGAAGGTTCCAAAGGATAGAGCAAAATTTGATTATAGTTACTTCCATGGGATCGACTCAGCTATTTTGGCTTGGGGACCTCGCACACTACATGTTTTGTAAATACATAACTGCTGTTCAATTTTTTAGAAGTTTTTTTGGTATTACATAAAGTGCTGAACCATATGGGACTTCCAAATCTCCTGCCTAAATGTTTCTTTTGAATACAGTCTACAAAACATGTTTAAGTGTACGTTCCACTGGTGTACTTTTGCACTTTTATTTGTAGCTGTTTTCAAAGTTTCTAATTATGTTACATTATATGGATGATGGGTGTCCAACACGGGTCCAAAAGGGCTGGATTCACCACCGAATTTCTGAACAACCACTATGTAAATTATTTTCATTTACATTTATTGTATATAAATGCAGGTTGAACACACAGTGCTTGTAAACATGAGCTGGAAACGATATACATGAGTCAGTGTGATGCTTTTTGGATCGTAAAATTATTTATGGCACATTTTATCCCTGGAATGTGGGCATCAAAGGCCCCGTTTGTTTTCGAGTGGTAAGGTGGTGATGACAGGGTGAAAGATGTTTTCAATGGTTGCATGCACTGAGGTATGTTATTCAAGGGGCTACTGCTGTTTAAGTGTCGAAGTAACCACCTCTAAAATCTTTATGAAAATAAATTTTTTGTTTCTTTGCTCAATCCATCTCTCATTTGAGACTCGTACCAACCAAATTATTTGATTTTCTGAATATAAACTCTGCACATGGCCATTCTTACCGAGTTCCTGTGTTGCAATAATTGTGACTTTCAAGGCCACGTTTTGTGGGCATGTGTAGTGGATGTCAAATGATCACTCGTATAGTAGAATATTAAGTGTGTACTTTATGAGCACCACCTCAGTATCACTCAGCATCAGTGCAGCTCCACCTGACCACCACCTCAGCATTAGTCAGCACCAGCACAGCACCACTTCAGCACCACCTGAGCATCACTGCAGCATCAGCGCAGCACCACCTCAGCACCAGAGCATCAGTGCAACACCACCTTAGCACTCACCGCAGCACCACCTGAGCATCTGCTCAGCACCTATTCAGCACCAGTCAGCGTCACTCAGCAGTACTTCAGTACCACTGCAGCACCACCTGAGCATCACTCAGCAGCACCTTGGCACCACCACAGCACCACCTCAGCACCAGTGCATCAGTTCAACAACTCCTCAGCACCAACTCAGCAACACCGCAGCACCACCACTTCATCAGCAGAGCACCACTTCAGCACCAGTCAGCGTCAATCAGCACCACTTCAGCAGCACCACTTAAGCACTACTCAGCAGCACCTGAGCACCATCACAACACCACCACAGTGTCACGACTTGCTCCCTGCGTTCTCGTGTCCACCACCAGGGGGCTGAGCTGTGGGACTCTCCAGTGTTCTATTAAGCTTCCAGACCCTTCCCTCCATGTACATACTGACTTCCAGTCATTTGGATTCTACTTCCAATTTGCCATCCATTACCAATCCATGCCGGGTTTTGTGAAAGCCAGCCTGCTCATGCCTGAAATTCCATTACCTAGAATTCCCTGCTCACTGCTTCGTCTCCACCCCTGCAGGCCAAGGATGGGTGGAAGAATTCAGCTCACCTCTGGCTGGCTGCTGCTAGCCTGCTTACACCTCATGCATGTGATTAGTGTGAGCTCTTTTAAGCCCCAGCTCCCTTCAGGCCAAGGTTGGTCATTGTAGCTGTGTACCGGTGAGACCGACCCTTGTTTCCAGTGTTTCCTGAGCTTTTGATATCCTTGTTTCCAGAATTCCTGAGCTATAGCTATTCCTTGTGCCTGAATTAGCACTGCCTGCGGTGCTACCTTGTTTCCTGAGTTCCTGAGCTATAGTTATTATTTGTTCCTGAGCTTCAGCTATTTCTTGTTCCTGATTTGCACTGCTTGTAGTGCTCTCTTGACTCCTTTTCCTGAGCTGTAGCTATTTCCTGTTTCCTTGAACTAGCGCTGCCTGCAGTGCTACCTTGACTCCTGAGCTATAGTAATTTCCTGTTCCTGAACTAGCACTGCCTGCTGTGCTACCTTGGCTCTTGAGCTTTTGCTCAATTCTTGTTTCTGCGCTCCAGCACAGCCTTCAGTGCTACTGTGTTTTCTTGACTCCTGATTCAATTCTATTCTAGTGTACCCTTGTAGCCTCTCCTTCTGTATTTACCTTTTCCAGTCCCTGCCTTTCTTCTCACTTCCTTGGTTCCAGTTCCTAGTTAGCTTTCTTTCTATTCCTGCTGTCTTGCTTCTATTACCTTGTGTGTTTGTTACTTGCTTTCTGCCAAGAGTGCCCTGTGATTTCCTGCCTTCCCTGTTAAGCACTCCTCCTTGCTAGCTCCTTGTCGATTGTGCTTGTGTTTAGTTCTACCCTCTTGCTGTTACTGCCTTGCGTGTTCCTGTTTGATCGCCAGGATCCGTGGGCACAGCTGACTACCTAGGTGGTGTTTCTTGTTCGCTGTGAGTATTGTCTTTGAGTTACATTTATAACATCACCTTAGGTATCAGCTCCACAGACACTGCCCTTGCATGCATATCCTATATGTGGGTATTTGCAGTCAGTATCTGTAACAGCAATTGTGGATGAGGAACTTACTGAGCTTCAGTCTTACCGTGTGGAGCTCCCGAGTGCTTTACCCCACATTCCCTTTATTGTTTATGTTGTTGTGTGTGTGTATATATGTATATATGTCTGCACGTCCATCCTGGGTGTAGTTACTCTGAATGCTAAATTGCCTCTTGAGTGCCCATCCTTTGAGTCTTAGCCATCTTGTTCACTTGTACAGGCTTCCCCTTTGGATCCCTTTTCCTCCTCTGACTTCTCTGGTGATCCTGGGCAGCGCTGTACTACTCTTTCTGTGTATGTTTTCTACCCAGTCCCCAGTCCTTGCCCAAGTCCCTGACTGTGTTCCCGACATAGTCCCAGACAGTCCCTGACAAACAGCACCACCTCAGCACCAGCACAGTAACCACCTCTGCGCAAATCAGCCCCAGAACAGCACCACCTCAGTACCAAAGCACCATCACCTCAAGGACCACTGCAGCACCAGCACAGCACCACCTCACAACCAGAACAGCACCACCTCAGCATCAGCACACCAGCACAGCACCACTCAGTGCCACCACAGCATCACTCAGCAGCACCTCAGCACCAGCGCAGCATCTCCTGAGCATCACGCAACACTACCACAGCACCATGCCAACACCAGCACAGCACCATCTCAGCACAGCACCACCTCGTATCTGTGCACCACTAAATCAGCACCAACACAGCCCCACCACAGAATCAGCACAGCCCCAACTCAGTACCAGTGCAGCACCACCTCAGCACCAGTGCAGCACCACCTCAGCTGCAACTCAGCATCAATGCAGCACCACTTCAGCATTAGCGCAACACCACCTCAGGACCATTGCAGCATCACCTCAGCACCAGTGCAGCACCAACTCAGCTTGACTCACCACCACCTGAGCACGGGCACAGCACCACCTGAGCACCACCAAGGCATCACTGAGCACCACCTTAGTATCACTCAGTACCACATTAGCACAAGCATACCACCACCTCAGTATCACTCAGCACCACCCCAGCACCAGTGCAGCACCACCTTAGCACCACTGCACTACAAAATTCTGTTACACTTAATACAATATAATTACTATCCACATAATTCTACAGCACACCATACCACATATTTCCACTATACAACTCCACAACACACAATTCCACGCCGCACATTTCCACAAAAAAAGAATTCCAAAACAACCCATCTCTACGTCGCACCTCTACCAACCCTGTCATCTCTCCACAACACACCCACTGCCCCTCTCATCTCTCCCTTATACTCCCACTACCCCTTTCATCTCGGAATCCCACTGCCCCTCTCATCCCTCCCTCACACTCCCTGTCTCTTCTCTATAATACCTGCTTACACATGCTGCCTTCCGGTACCTCATCGCACTGTGCAGTAGTCCACATCTTTCCTCCCCCCTGGCTGCCCCTCCCACTTGTCCCTCTCTCTCGTACCATCTCTCACCCCTCTCTCTTGCTCTCTCATGCACTCTTCCCGCCTCTCTCATGTGGTTCACTTGAGATCTTTGAGCACAATCTCTTTCTTGAGCCTTTTCAAGGTTTCAGTCCCTCAAACCCACGCTCTCCTCCACTCCTTCAGGTGTCTTCTGCATACACAGATGCTCCCTCTTTATGAGTCTATGGCCTGCTGTCCACTTCTTTCTCTCTTTCTCGCACACTCCTTCTGCTCCTCTGTCTGGAGTTCATTAACCACTTCACACACAAACTACCTATTCCTCTCTATCTCCTTTTCTATGTATTCTCTCACCCGTATCTATTCACCATGCCACAAATTCCCCAAATTCCATTACACAAATACACTATACACCACACAATACCACCCCACACAATTCCACAACTAAGAATTTAAATCCAAGCAACATAATTCCATTCCATTCCACTCCACACCACACCACACCACATACATCCACAATGCTCCAAACAAAAACACATAGGTAAAAGACATTACCATTTACAGCGCCAATAGCTTTAACTCTCGCGAAGACGAGACCTATTGCATTGCAAATGCTTGTTTCTCTTGCTGTAGGCTTCTTTTGGTATTGGTAGCATGATTAGGTCTTTCCTGCAGACAGCTTTAGCTGTCTATTGTCAGAGATCTAATAAAATATATAGAGTGGCCTTTGGGTCAGCTCTCACCCGTGGTTGGATATCTTTCTTATCTATCTCACTTCCCTGTTTCAATGGCTTTCCTCTATATGCTTGTTTTGTCCCACCCATGAGCATTTCAGTCTCACTGTGTTCTCATGTATCCTTCCACTGGTGATGTTAGACCTTGCACTGCTGTGTAAATGAGAGTCAAATTTAGCTCCTTCTCTTTCTCCCTGCTCCCCTTCCTTCCCTCATGTCCCTTTCTCTGAGTCCCCTTTCTCCCACCACCCTCTACTCATTAAACTCCCCCTGAGACCACTTGCCCATCCAGTTACTTTGTGCTGTGAGCACTGGCCACTGCTCTGTGGGAGTACAGACATATTAAAATGTTTTTTAACCATTCCATAATGACTGCCTTTTGCTAAGACTGCACATACCTGCATGGTGGGCATCTTATAACGTATTTTGTTGTTTTTAAAGACATCCCATTCCAAGATGGGTGCCACGGATGCACATCCATCTACTATGGCTATATTTAAATGTATTTTCTCATACTTTAAGAAATTACATTTAAAGATGACTTCTGCGAATGTGTGCCTCCGTGACAACCAGTTTTGAATGAATTTTCCTAAAGTATAAAAAATAGATTCAAAGATGGCTGCCGCAAATGTGTGTGCATCCATCTACGAGGAAAAAGAACAAGCATTAGCAAAGCCAAAAGGCTTTACAGGTGAGGCCTTTTGTTTTGTAAGCCAAACCGTTGTTTTGTGTTTCTGCTCTGCGGGCAGCCTAACGGGATGAACTACGCAATGTTTTCCTTTGGTTCCTTTTTAATCCAGCATTAGCCATGACATTTTGTTTTCAATACAAATATATACTTTACATACAGGGGCTCTTAGTCAGACTCTTCATCAATTGGTCTGCTGTAGGGTCATTCACATTTAGCTTCTGCTCTTCTCAAGATAGAACAGGGGGCACTGGATCAACTCACTTCACTATTTTCTAACCTGACTGTGAGAGATGGCATTCTGCTCTTGCACAATATGCACATCTGCACCATAGGTAGTCTCCTTCAGTGTCGGGGACTACTGGTGCAATCTGTTATTTAATTAAAAAATATATGTTTGTGTTTTATGACAATGGTGGTTTTCACAAAATATGTTCCAAAAGAAGCCCTTCAAGCTAAAAGGGTAGCAGCCAATACCAGACCTATTGGCTTTGCCCATATTTGTTGTTGTTTCTGCTGTTACCAGTATCACTGCCTAAAGTCATATGTAGATCAACATCCGCATTCGTGTTCATGATCAAAAAGTTCCACATCAGGGCTCTTTCAGTGCTATATTATCACGACTCTGTCTCAGACAGAGACACCTGTGATACCTCACTGCAAGAATTCTGTTTCAGCAAATGGGAAATTGTAAAGATAACCAATTCGTGGTTTATTCTGAAGAAAATGAATGTGAAGTGCAGAAAAAGTGGGCATATTGCCAGCGTACAGACGTTACTCTGTTTCAGAATATGAACCCTGCCCTCAAATACATTCATTCTGCAGCCCTCCTGTTCGTTGGGTTCTATGCTGTTTCTGTGGTAGCTCGCTCACTGCTACCATCACATGCCTCTGCTGACTTGTGCTTCCTTGTTGTCCTACGCAGTTTCTAGAAGAGTGAGCAAAACATTACATCATTAGTCACATCACTGCATGCTTCTCCACTCCATCAAGTTAAACCAAGTATCTCCTGTATAGGTAAAATGATGTGCACTGGAAAGTACTCATTTATACTAACTGTGATATTATGTAATATTACACAATTTTTCCAAGCAGTGACAAATTGTACCAAATTTAAACAGACGTTTACTATGTACACAAATCTCAGAGTGTTGCCTAACATACAAAATGTATAATTAGCACTTACATTTCCTGCTTTATAACCTATCTACAAATGTTAAAACAAACATGCCCCTCAATACTATACACACCCTGAAAGTATCAAATCAACTGATAGGGCTCATTAAATATTTGGTGGAGTGGCTACCCAGCGGTAGGTCTATGGGGCTCCTAGCCAGACCGACTGGTGGATTATGGCCACCTCATTTGGAGATGGGCATGGTGCCAAGGTTTCCACAGGAGAGCTTCAGATCTTTTGGTTACTGTACATAAGAAGATCCACCCTGTTTAGAGCGTTCCTTCCTGAGTACATCTTTCCTGTTTAGCACTACCAGGTAATCTATGGGGATAAATTGCAAATACCACCTCCCTTGAACCCCAACCCACCCCTGCCACCCCTACATCCCCCACCGCTCAAACCCCCATTCCCAACTGGCAGAAAACTCCCAGTCTGGCATGGTCCTCTGATGAGTTTTTCAGAAACAAATCTACGCTGCAGGGGTTTGATTCTGGAAAACAAAAAAGTTTACAAAGCAGGGGGGTGGGTGGCATAATAATAATGTTTGCCTTCTGTGTAATTGCTGCACAGACGGATGCACAGGAGATAATGAGATGCCCATGAGACGGGCATTGATCTCGTGATATGGAAGGTGTTACTCAGCTAGGGGAGTGGAGGCCAAATGACCCTGTTAATGACTCCTAAAGTGCTAAAATTGATACATTCTCTAGAAAAGTGTCAAATGTGCTGGAATTGAATATCTGGACTTTCTTTGGTTTACAATTTGTTTGAAGGCAGCTTAAAAGATGTGTTATAAAAGTGTACAGTTTCATTTCATTTTGTTATCAGAAGTACCCTTTTACCTGACAAGTATTTAGGTTGTCTGACCCCTTCCCCCTTCCAAGAAGACCGTTAGGTCAATGTGCTGTAAACATAGTAGAGGGGCCATAATGGATTGAGTGGCATCTTGCTAATTGGGAAGCCTAACCAGGCTCCTGTTAGCAGCCACTTTTAAGACCTGGGAGAATGGTATCTTAGCTGGTGGGCAGTGACTCAAATGTGTGCAAGCTAAAGTAATTTATTAGTGCTCTGGCAGCTTGTAATTATCATTTGAATATTCCTGGAACAAAGATTTGACTGCCTGGACAGCATATGCTGCATGTATCTATGAATGCAGTATGTACTTAGGTATGTGTAGGAGTTGTTACTGTTCACATGATTTATTAGAAACATCTGCCGATTTCAGTGTACTTTCATGATGTCTGATTGTAGTACTCTGTGTTAAAGAGTCAATTGCATTCTATGGAATTCTACCTCAGAATTCTATAGAATGCTGCATGACCAGTGAGGGGCTGTGGAATTTTACAGTTAGAAATGCGCTTACAGAGGCTGCGAGGCAGTGATGTTTGCAGCTCCATTCCATGAATAAGACATGAAAAGAAATCTTCCAGAAGTTGAATGAGTCATTTAAGGAAGTTCGCTACGACTTTATGATGGCGATGAGCGGAGCAGAGCTGTAGAAGAACCAACTATGAGTCACTACAGATGAACGTTCAGATAAGTTAAATTTAACCTTGTTGACTGTGTCACCCGGTCTCCTGGTCCTGTAAATGCCGGAATGGTGGTTCTGGGGAATTAAGTCTGTCCGGTGAGGTGCGAGGGTCCCAATCACGTTTCCAATCAGGCTGTGCCATGTTCAAGTTACAGGCCTCGTGTTCCACGCCTGCGATTGACATGTGGTGTGCCATCCACAGATGTCATTGTCTGTTCACTACCGCATATGAAGATGTTTTGCAGGGATGTGTGATGTGCAGTGTGCGCTCCACAGACGTCATCGTCTGTGCACAATTGTGGTTGAAGACGTTATGTGTGGATTGCGCAGAAGGCCATTTTAAGTTGGGAAGCCAGTCAGCCACTGTTATGGAGCAAGTTTTTTTTTTTTTTTTACAAAAACACGCTCTGTGAGGATCTTGCTTGTGTTCTTTTCAAATTGGCAAGGCTTTAAAGCCTTCGAATCATACCCCTGTGTCGTACGAGGGTAGGAAGATTAAGTTAGCCGGATTGTTTGAAGAAACTTTGACTTTCAGGTGAAGGAACATTTTTGGGAAAGAATATGTGGCAAAAAATGGTTTGTGCATTTTGGGGTGGTTCCACCAGGGGCTTTTCAAAATGGTTTTGAGGCCAGGAACAAAAGTCCAAGCCGTTGTCATTTGTGTAGATCACATGGAAGAAGCAAGATCCAAATATCCTTTAATATTTTCAGAAAATGTAGGCACCATCAAGGGATTTTGTCATAAGATAAAGGTAAAATGGGGGTCCTTTCCCATAAAGCAGAAACTTCGCAGTGTTCCATTTTCGGTCAGAGATGATCTAGAGATAGAGTTGAAAGGCTTGTGTGACAAAGGTATAATAGAGCCCATTGAGTCATCCCTTTGGTTGTCTCCGTTAGTGGTGGCATGCATCCAGAACGGAGAAGTGAGGGTTTGCATTGATTTGCGTTGTGTCAACAAGGCTATATAGGTGCATTCCCATCCACTTTAAAAAATATGTGACCTTTTGGCACTTATTGCTATAGCAAAATGGTTAAACAAATTGGACTAGGCCTCAGCATACCATCAGGTAGTTTTAGAGACTATTTCCAGACACTACACCACTTTTGTCAAACCATTTGGCATGTTACAGTACTGCAGGATGCCATTTGGTTTTGCATCATCCGCCACAGTATTCCAGAGAATAATGTACCACCTGTTTAAGGGCGTTAAAGGAGGTGCTGCCTTTCAGGATGATGTCTTGATCTTTGCAGCATCCATAGAAGAACATGACAGTATTCTCTACCAAGTGTTGTCCATATTGCAGGAAAAGGAGGTGGTGCTCAAAATGGAAAAATGTGAATTGAATTGTTTAAAGACAATGCAGAGTATTTAGGCCATGTTGTATCGGGTGATGGCATTGGGCCAAGACCAGGGTTGGTTGATGCCATTATCAATGCAGTGGCACCCATAGATAAATCAACTCTAAAGTCATTTTTGGGTTTATGTGAATCTTATGCCAGATTTATGCTCGATTATGCTTCTCATGTTAAAGCTTTGACTGGTTTCTTCAAGAAAAATGTGTCATGTGTGTGGAATAGCAACTGTCAGGAGACGTTTGATTAGATTAAAAGACAGATAGCAAGTTCTAGAGTTCTTAAATGTTTTAACCCCCAAATTGTCTTGCTGTATAACTGTTGATACCAGCAAACATGGTTGGGGGCTGAACTTACTCAGAATGAAGCAGGAGTTGAAAACACCATTGGATATGGGTCCAGGACACTCAGAGAGACTGAGACACATTTTTCCACTATTGAGAAAGAACTTCTGGTTTGTTGGTGGGCTATTAAAAAATATAAGCCTTATATGTGGAAAACCAAGTTCACTGTGTAGGCCTATCACAAGCCATTAGTGACAATGTTAGGAGAAGATAAGATAAAAGATCAAACTCCTTGCATAGCTAGGTTGTCAACCTAGTTTTTGCAATTTCATATCAACTTTGTTCACATTGAAGTTGCAAAGAATGCAAGAGCTGATTTTGTGTCAAGATGCTCTTCGGAAGAAAATGATGATGGGGATGATGAAGGGTGCGAGGAAAGTTGTTTGGTTGCTGCTATAGACTTGGAGGAGATGAGTGCCATATCTGAAGCAGAATGCAGGGTGGAAAGTGTAGCTGATGGGATCATCAATCAAACCATCAGGTATGTCACAAAAGGATGGCCTAATAAAAAAGCTGTTGAGATGGCCTTCCAACCTTTTTGGAAAGTGGCAGATGATCTGTCGGTGGAGATGGGGTTGTTGCTCAGAGTTGAGAAATTGGTTCCTCCAGCTAGGTTGAGACACAAACTGATCAAGTTGGCCTATGAAGGGCACTTAGGGGTACTTATACTAAGCGCTGTCTTAGGCAAACGTTTTGGTGGCTGTCAATGGATAGAGAGGTTGATGAATTTGTCAGCAGCTGACCCATTTGTGCCACTTCAGAGAAAAGTTTTGTTGTAAGAAAACCCCCTTTACTACCTATTGAGTGTCCATCCGTGTATGGCAAAAAGTGGGAGTTGACCTAGTTGGGCCATTTTATGCTCTTACTAGCCAGTGTCATTATGCGTTGGCTTTGGTTGATTTGCACTATTAACGGCCAGAGGTGAATTTTGTGACAGAGCCTAATGCTCCAGTTTGTTAATGAAGAAGTTAAGAGCTTCTTAAGATCAGGAGATGTTAAGCATCTGAGAACATCTCCCTACCACCCACAAAGCAATGGTCAAATGGAGCGTATGAATCGGAAGTTGGTACAGTGTGTTCGGTGTACTGTCTCAAATAAGTATGTTGTCACGAATGCTGTGAGTGATATGGTTCTATCGTACTAGCCTGCAAAGTTTCACGTTGTTGTCTCCTTTCGAGTTGTTGAGAGGAAGAAAGGCATTCACCAAGATATGTCCAAGTTGAATGTAGAAATGGATACAATTTGGAGTGTCATTAGAGAAATGGGATGTGACATTCGAGAAGAACACTGCTGTGGCAAAGGCGAAGCAAAAGTAATGTTATGACAGACGGTCTGGGGTGAGTGAGATTAAGTTAAAAGTTGGTGATGGGATTCGTATCAGAAAAAGTGTCCATATCAGAAAAGGAGGAGAAAAGTTCAGTGGTCCTGTCGGGATAGACAAAGTTTGCGGTAATGCCGTCAGAGTGAATGGAAGCAATTGGTGGAATTTGGGAAGAGTGGTGAAGTATTGAGGGGATCAGAGAGAGTTAGTGCCCTGTAGTGAATTGATGATGAATCCAAAGGAGGGTGGTGGAGTTAGTTCCTCGAATCCACAGGATGAAAATGTTTGTCTTTGTAGAAGCAATCAGGTAAGAAGGAAGGTTGCCCAGCAGGTTTTAAATGATTCTGTTAGGAATGGTATTCATCACATCTGGTGTTTAAACTGTTGTTACAATTATTGTTGCGCCCTGGTATTTATGTAAGGGTGTCTTTAATGATGGTTTTTGTATTCCATTTTGCTTGTAATTTTTATATACTTTATTCTCGTTTATAGTATAGTTTTTCTTTTCCCCTATGCCTAGTTTTAAAGTGCTTTATGAGGGGCTGCTTCTACCTTCTTGGATGGGTTATTGGTTACAATTTTCATCACTGTAAAGAAATGGTAATAGATGTTGAGGATGTTTAATATTAGCATATTGTATTTGTTTTATTTAGATGTTTTTTAAAGGGGAAAAGTAATGTAGTACTCCGTATTAAAGGGTCACTTCCAGTCAATGGATTTCTACCTCAGTATTATATAGAATGATGCATGACCAGTGAGGTGTTGTGGACAGTTGACAGTTAGAGATGCGCTTACAGAGGCTGAGAGGCGGTGATGTGTGCAGCTCCGTTCCATGAATAAAACATGAAAAGAAATTTTCCAGAAGTTGTGTGTGTCATTTAAGGAGGTTTGCTACACTGATGTTTTTCTCTGTCAGTGACAGGTGGTGTATGTGTTAACCTGGCTAACAGTAAGCAAGCATTGTAAGGTCAACATGTGTACCTTGTATCTGAAAGTGCCTCATAATTACATTCACTTTTCAATCCATCAATGTACTCAGACACTCATAATCCATGCACTCAATTTCTCATCCTTGCTCTCATGAATACATTCATCCTCCAATTAACTTATTCTTGGATTCACCCACTTGCCTATCAACAATTGCATATGCACTCAAAATCACCAATCGTTAAAGAGCCACTTTCAATTCAAAGCCTGCTCTGTAGCTTTTGACAATGCTTCCTGGTTAAAGTACTGACTCAGTAGGGAAGAAACTGGATGGCTTCTCCAGTGGTAAAGCAAAAAGAATTCACGTGTCAAGACAAAAAAGTGCATTCTTGGATTGTTTGATTTCCTAAGAGCACTTTCCATTCTACAGCTGTTTGAACATTTGAAGCTGAGTTCACAATGCATTACATAGAATATACGTGGTGTGTATACTCTCTGTACAAAAGGGAACATGTTGTGTCCTTCAAGGGAAATATAGGTGTACACCTATGGAAATTTCACCATCACTGTTATGTTTCGACAGTCTTAAATTTACATTTTTGTGTGGAGTTTTATATAGCGCGAACTAGACCCGAAGGTATCAGAGCGCTTTACATGAGCACCAGTTACATTACAGACGGACACATTCATTTTAGTTAGGCACGGGGAGATTAACAGGCACATGCATCAATGTTGGATTTTGCGATTTCTTAATTGCGATTTTTAAGGATTCGCAAAAGCCTATGCATGTAGAAATCGCTTAAAAAATAGCGATTTCTAAACATTCCTTAATTGCGAGTCGCAAATTGCGAGTCGCAATTAAGGAATACCTCCCCATTCATTCCTATGGGCCTAGAGGCCCATAGGAATGAATGGGAAGACATTCTCAATTTGCGATTCTCAATTAGAGAATCGCAAATTGAGAATGCAATTCAGGGTGCCAGGGTGTCAAAAGGACACCCTGTTGCACCCCTGAAATCTGCATATGAGTACATTTGCACACACACATGCCCCAAGGGCATGTGTGTGTGTAAATGGAACTTTGAAAAATGCACTTTAGTGCATTTTCAAAGTTTTGTAAATTACCATGAAGTTCAACTTCATGGTAATTTGCGCCCCTATTAGCGAAATCGCTAATTTTTTTACTTTAATGCATTGCATTTAAGGAATCTCAATTTGCGATTCCTTAAATGCAATCGCACTTTGAGAACTCGCAATTAATTGCGAATTCTCAAATTGCGAGGGCCTTGACCCTTGATGCATCGCAAAAGCTAATTTTGCGATCGCAAAAACCTTTGATGCATGTGCCCCTAAGTGATTTACCCAGAATCACAGAATGTTGAGCGTCCCTGCCGAGACTCGAACCAGGTTCCCTCGCTCCGAGGTCGACCGCCCTAGCCGTTAGGCCACATTCTCTCCCCAACATTTGAAGAGGCAAAGTAGGAGTTAATGAGTGTGTCTAAAATGGAGAAATGGCACCTACAAAAATGGGAGTAGCAAGGGAGTCCCAAATAAGGTTCTCATGACAGTCATGTAACTCACATTACACACCTACAAATGAGTATGTCTCTAGAAGGACTCCTGCTTCCCAAGATCTTAAACATACACATTTTCCCATACTGCTTAAATCATCTGAAGTAGCACCCAACATCTATACAGTTATGAAGGAATTTACCACCACAGAGAGAACAGAAATGGGAAATATGGCCCATGTGTTTGGTGAGGTATCACCTCTCTCTGAGAAAGATCCGTTGAGGAAGCCTATGGTGTCATACTGGTGCAAATGACGTCTGGTGCCACCATGTCATTGCATTACTGCACATGAGCTAAGGGAAAAATGTATTTCCTCAATGCATTGCTGAGCCCACCGCCCTCCTTGGTACATACATGGAAGTTTGTGTAAGAAGCAGATTAGGCAGGGGAAGTTGTTGTGAAAGTATATATTGTTGCTGGAAGTAAGCAAAAGATGAGAGCTCAATGGAGGACAGGGGAACAGCCCGGAAGGTGCAGAAAGGAGAATAAATAGGAAAGAAATGATCTTTAAGGGACTAGAAGAAGTTGAAGGGGATACAGGAGTAAGGAAAGAGGAATATAAATTAACAGAATTGTTAAAAATGTGAAGAATTAAAGGAAATAGAGGTGGGATTTCGAGCCTTAAGGGGTGGGTAATATTTAGGGCTTGGGGGTATGGGTGAGTGTTTAATGTTAGTAGTTGCTTCTGGACATTTAGGGCCTGATTACAAGCTTAGGTGTTATTTAATCCACCTGATAAATAATGATACCACAGGGTACGCTATTTATAGTGTGTGATTAATAACACCTACTACAAGTTTGTGGTGAATAACATGCAGATTTTGGTGTTTAACTCACCAAAAGCCGCATGATATGGTAGTTACCGTATGCTTTTCCCTCATTAAATGTCAGCAGGTTTGACCTGCCAAAATTTAACGAAGGTTGAGGTATTTAATGCATCCGATAATTATTGGCTGCGTTAAATGCCTTCAAACTTGTAATTCCAACCAATGTGTAAACAGGGATTTGCCCAAGGATCAGAATTAACTGACCCACTCGTAATCAGGCCCTGAGAAAGCTGAAGGCTCTAAGATACTGTGATATCTGCTTGCTTCCAATAAAATGGCCTTTTCCACAAAGCGTAAGTGTCAGGAGTAGTTCTTCCCCAATGGAGAGATAACAATGAAGGCAGTCACATTTCTTAGAGTAAAATACCAGCCATTTGTTTATGGTTTGAGACACCTAAAGGACCAGTTGGTATGTAAATAGGAATTTGTGTAAATTTGTATTCTTCTTTCTTGAATTTGGATATTCTCCAAATATTTTCTTTAAGAAACATAGGAATAGTGTAGACAGATAGTTTGAATGTTTTGTACCAAAATGATAAATCATGTTGGCTCTTGCAAATTTTTAGTAAGTATTAGAAATAGAGGTTGGACTATTTTGCTACCTGGCCCCAAACCTGAAAAGGCAGACTTAATATCTTACTCTGTTTTCTAGTTTTGATTATAGGACAGCCAGATCCTTCCACAGTGAAAATAGCTTTGGGGCCTTGTCACTGTAGGGACATGTTAACATTCAATTTCTACATGCCCCAGTTTTAAATACCCTGGAAACTACCTTGTGGGCTACAAGGCCTACATAGAGGTGACATTAACATTTGAAAGGGGTTTTTTTTATCTGTCAAAAAGGTTTATTGTGACAAGTAGGACTGCAGGTTTAAAGTGCAGCAGCCAGGCTACACTGGTATGCCTAAAGCCATGGTTTCTCTGCCACATTAGGATGGATGGCACAATAATAAATAATAATAATACATTTATTTATTTATAAAGCGCAACATTTATCCCATAGGGATATCACGGTGCTAATGTAGCGGGAGGGTGGTGGTTAGGGCTGGGGCTGTTAAAATAGATGACATCAGTCCTTGGGGAATAAGTGGGTTTTAAGTTTCTTCCTGAACGCCGTGTAGTCCTCGATCAGCCGTAGTTCCAGTGGAAGCTTGTTCCAGTGCAAAGCTGCGAGGTATGAAAAGGTGCGTCCACCTGCCCTGATCTTTCTGATCCTTTTAGTCTCAACCAGCGCCTGAAGACGTGACCTTAGGCACCTAGGTGGAGTGTAGAATTTTATTTTATTCCGAAGGATCCTAGGGCCAGTATGATGGAGTGCCTTGTGTGCATGTCCTAAGAGCTTAAATCTTGCTCTTTGATGCATGGGCAGCCAGTGAAGTTGCCTCAAGCAATTGGTTGCTGAGCTGTATCTGCCTTTGTTGCACACCAGTTTAGCCGCTGCATTTTGTATCTCTTGCAGACGTTTGAACAGATAGTTTGGCATGCCAACGAAAAGTGCATTTCCATAATCCAGCCTACTGACCAGTAGGGCCTTTGTGACTGTTCTCCTACTTTCCAGTGGGATCCAGGGAAAAAGCCTTTTTAAAAGCTTCATCGTAGCGAAGCTTCTTCCACACAGGGTCCGCACATGATCCTGCATGGATAGGGTGTTATCAATGAGAACACCCAAATTTTTTGCGCACTGCTTGGGTGCTGGGGCATCTCCCAGCGAGTGGGGCCACCATGACGCATCCCAGATATGATTGGCTCCGCCGAGGAGCAGGATCTCAGATTTCTCAGCATTGAGCTTTAAGCAGTGTTCCGACATCCAGGTTGTCATTTCAGTAAGGCAATTGTTGAGTTTAGCCCTGGTGTCCTCGTGTCTGTCTCCGATGGCTATTGTCAGTTGCGTGTCATCCGCATAGGAACAAATACCAAAGCCCAACTTAGTACCAATTTTTGCCAGGGATGATACATAGGCGTTAAATAAAGTGGGGCTCAGGGAAGCTCCCTGCGGGACACCGCAACTGAGGGTTTTAGGGCTTGAGGAGAAGGCACCCATTTCCACGGTTTGAGTTCTGTTGCTCAAGAACAAACTGAGCCATTGAAGGGCTTTTGTGTGTATCCCTTTTTCGTGCAGATTTTCCAATAAAAGCTAGTGGGAGACTGTGTCGAACGCCGCCGACAGGTCCAGCAGGATCAGGGCTACTGCCTTTCCCTGGTCCAGCAATGAGCTTGCATTATCTAGGACGGCCAGGAGAGTTGCCTCAGTACTGTTGGTGGCCCTGAAGCCCGTTTGTGAGGGGTCCAATAGTTCGTTGGCCTCTAGATAGTTAGACAGTTGCCTATTGACCAATTTCTCCAATACTTTGGAAAGGTAGGGGAGTTGGGAGATTGGCCGATAGTTAGCTGGGTTATTTACATCTGAGCCCGCCTTTTTCAGCAGGGGGGTCACTATGGCCTGTTTCCAGATCTCTGGGAAGACTGCTGTCTCCAGAGATTGGTTAAATAGCTGCGTGGCGTATGGGCCCAGGGTGGGTATGATCTGCGCAAAGATGAAATGTGGGCAGGGGTCAAGAGGGGATCCCGATTTAACTTCTCCCATTGCCTTGGCGACCTCCTCTTCTGTAAAGGGGTGAAATTGCCCAGCCGTACGGGGGCGTCGGGATGAGGGTCCATATTTTCCCAATTGATGGGATCTCCTGGGGTATTAATGCTAAATGACGAGTAGATTGTGCATATTTCATCCGTGAAAAATTCACTGATCATCTCACAGCATTCCGCTGATGGATGCAGGGTTTGGGACATGCAGGTCGGTTTGCTTAATTCTCGTACTATTTTGTATAGTTCTTTTACCGAATTGCTGTTCTGATTTATTCGTTGTGCAAAATACGTCCTTTTGGCCTTATTAATTGCATAATTGTAGCTCCTGAGTTCTGCTTTGTATGCTGACTTTCGGGGTCTAATCTGGACATTCTCCAGTTGTGTTCCAATATTTTGCACTTTTTTTTCCGTGCCTTAAGTTCTGCTGTGTACCACTTTTCGGATACAGTCCTTTTTGTGGGTTTAGGTTTAAGTTTTGGTGCACATTGATCCAGTGTATTGGTAATCTCTGTTTCGAGGTTCACTGCACCCCTATTGGTGGGGAGGATTCCCAGGGCCTCTAAATCGTTAGGGATGAAATGGAGTTGAAATAAGTCAGGGGTGACTAATTTCCAGGCTCTGTATGTCCCGTGCGTAGGTTTGGGGGCTTTCGCTGATATTGCGAGTTGGGTAAATGAGAAGGTAATTAGTGAGTGATCGGTCCATGTGACGGGTTTGATCTCCTTGACTGTGGTGGACTCTATATTGGAGAACAATAGGTCCAGTGTATGCCCTGCAATGTGTGTGGGCCCTTTGATCCATTGTTTTAGTTGAAGGATCTGCATGTCGTTTTCCAGATGGGTTCCCACCATATTGTTAGATTTTTCAAAGTGGACATTAAAGTCTTTCCATGCCATGGGTCTATTTCTGCACCATATACTATGACCTGGCAGGAAATTGAAATATGCCAATTCCAGTTTAACCCAATTTAATTCATTTTAGGGATCAGAGCACATGCACTTCGGCCTGATTAGAAGTGCCCCAGTGCACAGAGTCAAAAAAGCAGCAGCGTCAGTCTAAAACAATGGGGGTGATCACGCCAAAAAGGGCACTTTCTCACAACACTGAGGAATCTGAATGGGATGCATATATGAAACATAAGTCAAATTGTTCAATGTACTACTAATGAAAAACACTCCAAAGTTTATACTTCTACCTGGCACAGAGATAGCATCAGCCACTAACAGAGCTCATTTTGCTTCTAACGAATCAACCACATATGAAAAGTAGAGGAACAACTCCAGCATTTTTTAGGGCCTGATTAATGCTTTGGCGTGGTGGCGGAGGATATTAACCCTGCAATCCTGATGGATTACCATCCTTCAAATTTAGAGATGGCCACCAGCCAAGTGGTCTTATCTCTACATTGAAAAGAACCACTACTGTGCCTTTCAATGTATAAAAAAGTTGGTGGATGGCTGCCATTTTGATGGCAGTTCATCAAACTTTTTCAAAGTTTTCGCTTTTCATAACCGAACTCCCAAAGCGAAAGCTTGTTCCTGAAAAACAAAAAACCTAATGACCTCCACACTTTGGGAGTTTTGTCCTAGGGCATGTGTTTTCCATCAACGGAGCCAAAGTGGGCTCTATCGACAGAAGATTGAAGGTTTGCCCATCTCTTTGATGGTAAAGTTGGATTTTAAGGCACAATTCTGAAAATGCCACTTTTAGAAAGTTTAAAAAGAGTACCCTAGACCATCAATTCTAGGGTTCTTATTGCTTTATTTAGCTTATTTTAAATTATTTAGAATAGCAAAGCAAATAAATATTTTTTCATGTCTCAGAAAAGAAACCTTCCATTTACAGAACACCACGCTTACAAAAACACATTTATACACAGTATTATATTCCACTTAAAAACGAAAAAATTGAAAGACAAAAATGACAGGTGAAACAAACTTAGACAATCATGTGAAATAACATTAACATTGAGAGTACAACACCAGTCCTAGTTTTTACATAAGGCACCAAGCGGACGTTAGATTCTTAACTAGACGTTGTTAATTGTCCTGCCTAGGCCAAGAGGCCGGGGGTTATGTCTTCAAACCAATGTTGTCTACACAAGAGGAAAAAATTATTACTACATTCCTTAAGGCACAATATATACACAATCCCCCGAGCTCACAAGAGCCAACGCGTTTCGAATCCACCCAATTCACGGATTCTCCTCAGGACTTGGACAAGGTTGAAATCTTAAAAGCGGCGCGATGTGGGTCCGCCCTGTGTGTAGACGAATAATTGAAACCTCTTCTAAGTGCCTGACGGTTCAATTTGCCATACGATGTAACGAAAAATCTTTAGTTAGAAATCCCAGTTGCCACAGAGACTTTTCAAAGTTATCCTGACGGCTTGACTGTAGTCAGTAATTGGCGCCTCACTGCCAGAGGAATATTTTCACTCCATGGGGCTGCTCAGGCGACGCCCATCCCGATTCAACACTTCTTTAAACTTAGGGGTCGATTCCGATTCGGGCCGGAAAAAGCACCGACCGACTCGGATCCGAAAAAAATACCGACCGACACGCACCCGTGGCGCCCGACACGCCAAGTACGATGCAAGGCGCGAAAAATCCGACCGACACGTAACGAAACCAAGCCGACCGACCGAGCCGCACGGAAAACAGCAATCCGGCCGGAAAAACACGCGAATCCAACCGACCGACACGCACCCGGAACAAATCCGACCGAAACGTACACGCGAACTCCAAACCGCTAAGTCACGATGCAAGGCGCGAAACCACGAGCGAGTCGGACGGAGGACAAGCCGTACGACCGACACGCATACAAAACCGAGCCGAAGCAACACAATACACCGCGACCGACGCGTACGCAGCATAGGAAACTGCACAAACACAGCGTGAACGAAACGGAAAACACCGTACGAGACCAATGCAGGGTCCGACTCGGTCACAAGAACGTTTCCAACATACACAAACAGCACAAAGGAAAAATCAACCAAAAAAAGGCCAAACATGCAATTACCAAGCCAATAAATACTGGGGGGTGGGGACAGAGAACAAGGACACACCCACAACTCCACCTATATAAAGGACACAAATCACAACCATGAGCCTTTGCAAATGCCATTCCACTGCCAGCACCCAAGAGAAAGCAACCACACACCCACAGCTCATCCCTCACACAAGCCACACACCATCAGCACACCAACAAATACCTACCTCACATACACCCAGCACAACACACACCCACACACCCTCACCTGCACACCAACACACACATCACCCACCATCACCACCCATCACCATGCCCCCCAAGAAGAATCCCAAGTTCCTAGATAGTGAATTGGAAGTCATGGTAGACGAGATCCTCAGGGTGGAGCCACAGCTGTTTGGCACTCTGGTCCAACAGACCCCCATGTCGCAGAAAACCAAGATGTGGGAGAGGATCATCAACAGGGTGAACGCCCAATCACCATGTCGGCGCACAAAGACGGACATCCAGAACAGGTGGTATGACGTGCGCAGGAGGGTACGGGACATGCTGAAGAAAGACTACATCAACAGCCAACACACCGGCAGTGGCCCTCCTGCCAAGCCAATATACCTCAGGCCCTGGGAGGAGAAGGTGCGGGCCATCCTTCCGCCAGTGAGCGTATATGGACTAGAGGACATCCCAGAGCCTGGTGAGTACACAACAAATGTACACAATAAACTGCCACAAAACACACACATCACTGTCAAGGGGAGAGTCAAACCATGCACTCATAGCAATTACACAGCAACTAGAACAGAATCATCCCAAAATGTGTATGTCAGTCAGATAAACACAACACATGCCATCAAAAAAGTCACATCCAACTGTGCCAACACATGTACAAACACAACCACAACTACAGCTAGGCAGTGGCACAAATAGAACTAACACACACATCCACACATGTAGCCACCACAACAACACCAACACACAGTGAAGACCACTCAAAGGAAGGAATTCTGTGTATGCTGGCCAAGTCAGTGTAGCCAATAGCATCATGGGAGTCGCAGTCACACATATTGCCCGCCCCAAAACTGTCCCATCAACACCACCATGAACCATGCGCACATCACAGGGAGTGGAGAAGGACTCACAAGATGGCTGACACTGGCTACTGCTGTGGGGAGCACAAGGCCCTGCTGGCAACTGTGCACCAACAAACAACAGGACACCACTGACTGACATCCTGAGAGATAACTTACACTCCCTGCAATGCAAGCACGTTCCATGGTGGGATATCTGGCTGGCTGGGTGGGAAGGGGGACTTGCAGCACTGACTATAGTCACCAGCACCTCCCCTCACACCCTCCCCAACACAAACTCCACAGTACCCACCTGGTGGAATGCAATGCCCTCCATCCTAACACAAGATCCCACAAAGCACCACCACCCTGGGTTATGTTGTGTGAAGCACAGGGACACTCCTGGGACTCTTAGCCAAACAACTGCCAGGACAACACTCCCAGCCATCCTGTCAGCACAGCCAGCCCACCCCACAGGGAAGCAGAGTCAAAAGGAAGGAAGCATGGGCATGCTGGGAAGGGGGTGGAGGCAATAGCATGATGGGAGTCGTAGTCACAGACATTGCTCAGCCTCACAACTGGCCCATCAACACCACTCCTGAACCATGCTCACATCACAGGGAGTGGAGAAGGACTCACAAGATGGCTGACACTGGCTACTGCTGTGGGGAGCACAAGGCCCTGCTGCCAACTGTGCACCAACAAACAGCAGGACACCACTGACTGACATCCTGAGAGACAACTTATACTCCCTGCAATGCAAGCACGTTCCATGGTGGGATATCTGGCTGGCTGGGTGGGAAGGGGGACTTGCAGCACTGACTATAGTCACCAGCACCTCCCCTCATACCCTCCCCAACACAAACTCCACAGTACCCACCTGGTGGAATGCAATGCCCTCCATCCTAACACAAGATCCCACAAAGCACCACCACCCTGGGTTATGTTGTGTGAAGCACATGGACACTCCTGGGACTCTTAGCCAAACAACTGCCAGGACAACACTCCCAGCCATCCTGTCAGCACAGCCAGCCCACCCCACAGGGAAGCAGAGTCAAAAGGAAGGAAGCATGGGCATGCTGGGAAGGGGGTGGAGGCAATAGCATGATGGGAGTCGTAGTCACAGACATTGCTCAGCCTCACAACTGGCCCATCAACACCACCCTGAACCATGCTCACATCACAGGGAGTGGAGAAGGACTCACAAGATGGCTGACACTGGCTACTGCTGTGGGGAGCACAAGGCCCTGCTGGCAACTGTGCACCAACAAACAGCAGGACACCACTGACTGACATCCTGAGAGACAACTTACACTCCCTGCAATGCAAGCACGTTCCATGGTGGGATATCTGGCTGGCTGGGTGGGAAGGGGGACTTGCAGCACTGACTATAGTCACCAGCACCTCCCCTCACACCCTCCCCAACACAAACTCCACAGTACCCACCTGGTGGAATGCAATGCCCTCCATCCTAACACAAGATCCCACAAAGCACCACCACCCTGGGTTATGTTGTGTGAAGCACAGGGACACTCCTGGGACTCTTAGCCAAACAACTGCCAGGACAACACTCCCAGCCATCCTGTCAGCACAGCCAGCCCACCCCACAGGGAAGCAGAGTCAAAAGGAAGGAAGCATGGGCATGCTGGGAAGGGGGTGGAGGCAATAGCATGATGGGAGTCGTAGTCACAGACATTGCTCAGCCTCACAACTGGCCCATCAACACCACCCTGAACCATGCTCACATCACAGGGAGTGGAGAAGGACTCACAAGATGGCTGACACTGGCTACTGCTGTGGGGAGCACAAGGCCCTGCTGGCAACTGTGCACCAACAAACAACAGGACACCACTGACTGACATCCTGAGAGACAACTTACACTCCCTGCAATGCAAGCACGTTCCATGGTGGGATATCTGGCTGGCTGGGTGGGAAGGGGGACTTGCAGCACTGACTATAGTCACCAGCACCTCCCCTCACACCCTCCCCAACACAAACTCCACAGTACCCACCTGGTAGAATGCAATGCCCTCCATCCTAACACAAGATCCCACAAAGCACCACCACCCTGGGTTATGTTGTGTGAAGCACAGGGACACTCCTGGGACTCTTAGCCAAACAACTGCCAGGACAACACTCCCAGCCATCCTGTCAGCACAGCCAGCCCACCCCACAGGGAAGCAGAGTCAAAAGGAAGGAAGCATGGGCATGCTGGGAAGGGGGGTGGAGGCAATAGCATGATGGGAGTTGTAGTCACAGACATTGCTCAGCCTCACAACTGGCCCATCAACACCACCCTGAACCATGCTCACATCACAGGGAGTGGAGAAGGACTCACAAGATGGCTGACACTGGCTACTGCTGTGGGGAGCACAAGGCCCTGCTGCCAACTGTGCACCAACAAACAGCAGGACACCACTGACTGACATCCTGAGAGACAACTTACACTCCCTGCAATGCAAGCACGTTCCATGGTGGGATATCTGGCTGGCTGGGTGGGAAGGGGGACTTGCAGCACTGACTATAGTCACCAGCACCTCCCCTCACACCCTCCCCAACACAAACTCCACAGTACCCACCTGGTGGAATGCAATGCCCTCCATCCTAACACAAGATCCCACAAAGCACCACCACCCTGGGTTATGTTGTGTGAAGCACAGGGACACTCCTGGGACTCTTAGCCAAACAACTGCCAGGACAACACTCCCAGCCATCCTGTCAGCACAGCCAGCCCACCCCACAGGGAAGCAGAGTCAAAAGGAAGGAAGCATGGGCATGCTGGGAAGGGGGTGGAGGCAATAGCATGATGGGAGTCGTAGTCACAGACATTGCTCAGCCTCACAACTGGCCCATCAACACCACCCTGAACCATGCTCACATCACAGGGAGTGGAGAAGGACTCACAAGATGGCTGACACTGGCTACTGCTGTGGGGAGCACAAGGCCCTGCTGGCAACTGTGCACCAACAAACAGCAGGACACCACTGACTGACATCCTGAGAGACAACTTACACTCCCTGCAATGCAAGCACGTTCCATGGTGGGATATCTGGCTGGCTGGGTGGGAAGGGGGACTTGCAGCACTGACTATAGTCACCAGCACCTCCCCTCACACCCTCCCCAACACAAACTCCACAGTACCCACCTGGTGGAATGCAATGCCCTCCATCCTAACACAAGATCCCACAAAGCACCACCACCCTGGGTTATGTTGTGTGAAGCACAGGGACACTCCTGGGACTCTTAGCCAAACAACTGCCAGGACAACACTCCCAGCCATCCTGTCAGCACAGCCAGCCCACCCCACAGGGAAGCAGAGTCAAAAGGAAGGAAGCATGGGCATGCTGGGAAGGGGGTGGAGGCAATAGCATGATGGGAGTCGTAGTCACAGACATTGCTCAGCCTCACAACTGGCCCATCAACACCACCCTGAACCATGCTCACATCACAGGGAGTGGAGAAGGACTCACAAGATGGCTGACACTGGCTACTGCTGTGGGGAGCACAAGGCCCTGCTGGCAACTGTGCACCAACAAACAGCAGGACACCACTGACTGACATCCTGAGAGACAACTTACACTCCCTGCAATGCAAGCACGTTCCATGGTGGGATATCTGGCTGGCTGGGTGGGAAGGGGGACTTGCAGCACTGACTATAGTCACCAGCACCTCCCCTCATACCCTCCTCAACACAAACTCCACAGTACCCACCTGGTGGAATGCAATGCCCTCCATCCTAACACAAGATCCCACAAAGCACCACCACCCTGGGTTATGTTGTGTGAAGCACAGGGACACTCCTGGGACTCTTAGCCAAACAACTGCCAGGACAACACTCCCAGCCATCCTGTCAGCACAGCCAGCCCACCCCACAGGGAAGCAGAGTCAAAGGAAGGAAGCATGGGAATGCTGGGAAGGGGGTGGAGGCAATAGCATGATGGGAGTTGTAGTCACAGACATTGCTCAGCCTCACAACTGGCCCATCAACACCACTCCTGAACCATGCTCACATCACAGGGAGTGGAGAAGGACTCACAAGATGGCTGACACTGGCTACTGCTGTGGGGAGCACAAGGCCCTGCTGCCAACTGTGCACCAACAAACAGCAGGACACCACTGACTGACATCCTGAGAGACAACTTACACTCCCTGCAATGCAAGCACGTTCCAAGGTGGGATATCTGGCTGGCTGGGTGGGAAGGGGGACTTGCAGCACTGACTATAGTCACCAGCACCTCCCCTCACACCCTCCCCAACACAAACTCCACAGTACCCACCTGGTGGAATGCAATGCCCTCCATCCTAACACAAGATCCCACAAAGCACCACCACCCTGGGTTATGTTGTGTGAAGCACAGGGACACTCCTGGGACTCTTAGCCAAACAACTGCCAGGACAACACTCCCAGCCATCCTGTCAGCACAGCCAGCCCACCCCACAGGGAAGCAGAGTCAAAAGGAAGGAAGCATGGGCATGCTGGGAAGGGGGTGGAGGCAATAGCATGATGGGAGTCGTAGTCACAGACATTGCTCAGCCTCACAACTGGCCCATCAACACCACCCTGAACCATGCTCACATCACAGGGAGTGGAGAAGGACTCACAAGATGGCTGACACTGGCTACTGCTGTGGGGAGCACAAGGCCCTGCTGGCAACTGTGCACCAACAAACAGCAGGACACCACTGACTGACATCCTGAGAGACAACTTACACTCCCTGCAATGCAAGCACGTTCCATGGTGGGATATCTGGCTGGCTGGGTGGGAAGGGGGACTTGCAGCACTGACTATAGTCACCAGCACCTCCCCTCACACCCTCCCCAACACAAACTCCACAGTACCCACCTGGTGGAATGCAATGCCCTCCATCCTAACACAAGATCTCACAAAGCACCACCACCCTGGGTTATGTTGTGTGAAGCACAGGGACACTCCTGGGACTCTTAGCCAAACAACTGCCAGGACAACACTCCCAGCCATCCTGTCAGCACAGCCAGCCCACCCCACAGGGAAGCAGAGTCAAAAGGAAGGAAGCATGGGCATGCTGGGAAGGGGGTGGAGGCAATAGCATGATGGGAGTTGTAGTCACAGACATTGCTCAGCCTCACAACTGGCCCATCAACACCACCCTGAACCATGCTCACATCACAGGGAGTGGAGAAGGACTCACAAGATGGCTGACACTGGCTACTGCTGTGGGGAGCACAAGGCCCTGCTGCCAACTGTGCACCAACAAACAGCAGGACACCACTGACTGACATCCTGAGAGACAACTTACACTCCCTGCAATGCAAGCACGTTCCATGGTGGGATATCTGGCTGGCTGGGTGGGAAGGGGGACTTGCAGCACTGACTATAGTCACCAGCACCTCCCCTCACACCCTCCCCAACACAAACTCCACAGTACCCACCTGGTGGAATGCAATGCCCTCCATCCTAACACAAGATCCCACAAAGCACCACCACCCTGGGTTATGTTGTGTGAAGCACAGGGACACTCCTGGGACTCTTAGCCAAACAACTGCCAGGACAACACTCCCAGCCATCCTGTCAGCACAGCCAGCCCACCCCACAGGGAAGCAGAGTCAAAAGGAAGGAAGCATGGGCATGCTGGGAAGGGGGTGGAGGCAATAGCATGATGGGAGTCGTAGTCACAGACATTGCTCAGCCTCACAACTGGCCCATCAACACCACCCTGAACCATGCTCACATCACAGGGAGTGGAGAAGGACTCACAAGATGGCTGACACTGGCTACTGCTGTGGGGAGCACAAGGCCCTGCTGCCAACTGTGCACCAACAAACAGCAGGACACCACTGACTGACATCCTGAGAGACAACTTACACTCCCTGCAATGCAAGCACGTTCCATGGTGGGATATCTGGCTGGCTGGGTGGGAAGGGGGACTTGCAGCACTGACTACAGTCACCAGCACCTCCCCTCACACCCTCCCCAACACAAACTCCACAGTACCCACCTGGTGGAATGCAATGCCCTCCATCCTAACACAAGATCCCACAAAGCACCACCACCCTGTGTTATGTTGTGTGAAGCACAGGGACACTCCTGGGACTCTTAGCCAAACAACTGCCAGGACAACACTCCCAGCCATCCTGTCAGCACAGCCAGCCCACCCCACAGGGAAGCAGAGTCAAAAGGAAGGAAGCATGGGCATGCTGGGAAGGGGGTGGAGGCAATAGCATGATGGGAGTTGTAGTCACAGCCCTACATCCCCCACCACATGGCCCAGCAAGCTCACACTCACGCATGCACATCCCACAGAGAGTGGAAAGGCCCATCAAAGATGTCTGACACTGTTGCTGTGTCGTGGGGAGCACAAGGGCATGCTGGGTACTGCACACCAACCAACAGCAGGACACCACTGTCAGCCATCTTGCCATTGCCCTCACACCCACACCCACTGAACTCCACACAAAAGCAAGTAAGTATGGGAATGCTGGCAAGTGGGGTGGAGGCAATGGCATGATGGGAGTCGTAGTCACAGACATAGCTCACCCCCACAACTGTCCCATCAACACCACCCTGAACCATGCTCACATCACAGGGAGTGGAGAAGGACTCACAAGATGGCTGACACTGGCTACTGCTGTGGGGAGCACAAGGCCCTGCTGCCAACTGTGCACCAACAAACAGCAGGACACCACTGACTGACATCCTGAGAGACAACTTACACTCCCTGCAACGCAAGCACGTTCCATGGTGGGATAACTGACTGGCTGGCTGGGTGGGAAGGAGGTCTGGCTGTCAACCAAACACAAGCAATGCAGACCATGTTCACACCCCAGAAAATATATAGAAATGCCCAAATAATGCAGGACAATGTGCCACACCAATATCAACCCCTGACTGTGACGACTTAGGACAATGCAATGTACAGGCCCGCACCCAGAGGCACAGTCACAACTGTCATGTGTGTCAACCACTGATGCCTGCAGAAACATGACATACATTGTTTGTGTC